>JAOSBN010173285.1:0-20227 GCA_027563595.1 Erythroxylum suave | reverse complement strand
GAATTGAGGTTCAAACTATATTCCATGCAATTATGTACAAGAGATACAAATTTGATCTAAGGAATGTGTTACCAATCCTAGGAGTAAAGATTGCAAATGAATTGAAATGTGTGGAGAAACTAGCAAGAATGAGTAGACGTTAGAACAAGTTAATATGAAATTAGAGGAAATAGAATGAATTGTGAAATTGATTCTATGAGAAGAAGTCAATTGGGAATAATAAAAAATTTCATTAGATAATACTACCTCATTGAGGAATTAGATTCTTAAAGAATTAAGAGAACAACTCATGGGCACAAGGAAATTTGGGTTATATTTGTTGGAGTTAACAATGCCCCTGATAGTATTATAGTGTTCAAGAATAAAGTGTCTCAATTTTGTTTGGATTGATTAGTGACTATGATCATAGATGATATATCAAACGTGTTTAAAAAGTGGAGAATAATAATTTGAATTCTTGAGGAAATCTTACATATCATGGAAGAAGGAATAATTATATGCCAAGATTAATGAGAATGGATCTTAGCTACGTCAAATAAAATGTGGGTTGTGTCATATATGAATATGGCATATTGGGAGACCCAAAAAAAAAGTAAAGGTGATGATAAAGTGAGAAATTTCAAGGAACATATGCGAGATTCAGAGTTCTTTAGAACTAACAGTATGTTGGATATTACCAGATATTGTTAAGGGGTGGTTTTTACTGGTCTTAGACCTTTAACAAGATTTGTGAGGAAAAATATATCGATCATATGGACTGATAATTGTAAAAAGAATTTTGGGGAAGTAAAATATCAATGATAATTATATCATTGGATTTGGGGATTTTGCAGTATACAATGATGTTTGTATACGAGATTAGAATAAAATCCAATGCAGCATGATATAGTGATTTCATATGCATGGAGACAAATAAATATTAAAATCTCATTAGCTAAATTTTGATATATGATTTAGAATTTGTTACAATAGTAATTGCATTAAGGAGCTTGGTGACATCGTAAGTATAGTGAAACATTTTGGATTTTATATGGATTATTAAAGTAAGAGATAATTATTGAGTTTGAAAGAATTGAATACGAGACTGAGACAGTAGATAGAGTTACTTGAAGATTTTGATTAAGCAAATGAGTACTTTCCCAGTAAAGCTAGTATTGTAATTTGATTTATGGAACAAACAAAAAAAATTTCAATAGTTGTGTAACACAAATTCAGGTATTAAGGTTACGAAGCCAAGTGCAATAAAGAGCATAGAATGTTGAGTTAAAGTTTGGGCAAGTCAAAGTACTATTACCTATTGAATTTAATCAGCTTCACTTGAAAAGATTAGCAAAGCCCAAATTGAGGATTCAAAATTTGTGAATCTTACTGAGAAAATGGAAAATGAATCCGAATTTGAGTTTGATTGAAAATTGATACTTTTTGATTGAAGTAAAGAGTATGTGTACACAATAAAGATGATTGCGCAAAGTGACTATTAGAGAAGGCAAGAAACAACCTAGGCTAGACATCCTAATAGGAATTTGCATAAACAGCATTTAGTGGCTAAGAATGTATAATCAAGTGAATGAATGATTGAATTACCAATAGTCTTACATGTTGGAGATATGCTTAAAGCTTTTAATTGGGAGTTTATAGGAACATGAGGTCAATGTATAGCATAACAATTATTATCATTGTGGCATCATTAGAATTATTGTATGAGGAGTTGTACAACAAAAAGAGTCATTCACCCTTACATTGAAATAAAGAGGGCCTAAAAATGGTTAAAGGCCAAAATTGATTTGAGATACTGTTGATTAGTGAAATTGATCTGTGTCAGAAACTAAGTGATTCAAGTAAGATAAATGAAAATTTGGTGGATCAACATCGAGGTTATGGAACATAATGTCATAGACATTAAAGTCAAGTGTATTAACACTACAGAGATGTGAAGTATCAAGCAAATGATGGAATTTCTTTGAGAGTATCACCTTGCCAAGGTGTGCGTAGATTGAGAAAAAGTGTGCATAGATTAGGAAAGAGGATAAACTATGCTCAAATTGTATTGGTCCACATGAAGTTATTGAGATCATAGGACCAATAACTTATGAGTTGTATTATCAATAAACATGTCTCAGAATTATAATGTGTGATAGGTGAATACGCTAAGAAATAATAATATGATTTGATAAAGATGTATTGACAGATTACAAAGTGAAAAATTGTGAGTAATATGAAATATAATGAGGAAACAATTAAGATAGTGTGATATCAGAAGAAATGAGTAGAGGATTGATTGATTTCATTAACTATAGTCAATTGGAAGAAATTATTTGAGTCGTAAACTTAAATGGGAAACGGAGGAGTATTTGAGGAAATAATTCCCCTGCCTTCCTGATCAATCAGATAAGACTTTTGAGGATGAAATTTATTAAGGAGTGGAGAAATGTAACATCATGTTCCCATACTAATGGTTAGGACCCTAAAATTTGGTACATGTGAGATCAAAGAAAGATTAAGGAAATTGCCTTACATGCTCATGCATAATGTTAGCATACACACATGTGAATTTGATTATTGCACACATTAAAATAATTGTTCATGCACTCAATCGACATTTTTCGGGTATAATGATTGTTTTAATGTGAATATGATGCAAATTATGACTTTGTGTCTTAAAAATTGAGTGCGAATGTATAAGTAGTGAATTAGAATTTTTGAAGAAAATTTGGGAAATTTCTAAAATATAAGGATATTTTTGGAATAGGAAAAATGCCAAGTAGCAGAACAATTGATTAATGGTAGAAGAAATAAGGGTTAAATGGTAATGGAAATTTTTATATATGACTTTGGGATTTAATGACTTATGTCAAAAAAAAAGCTGAGAGAAAATTTGGGTTGAAAATTAGAGACAAATGGACTAGTAGATCAAAAGAGCAAATGTGGGACCATAAGAAAGTGACAAGTGTCACTACCCTCATCACTTATTATTCTTTTACCCAATTAAAGACCATTCCATGGTCTTTTACTTACCATTCATGACATATGCTCCATTTCTCCATCTTCTTCTTCTTTCTCTTCAACTTTCTCTTCTCCTCTCACAAAATCACTCTCACCCTCACCATACTGATTTTTGGTCTAACTCTTTCACCTTGATTCTCCAAGATTTGTCCTTTTCTCCATTTTTTCACTAAAGACCTAACCCTACACCCTTGTATTGATGATGTATGTATAAGATAACGAAGCTAGGGTTTCTTGGTGATTTGAGGAGCTTTCAAGCTAAATCAAGTAACTAGTCGATTACTCTTCATAGCTTTGACGAATGAAGCATATTTTGTGATAATTAGAGGTGAAAATGAAGTTGAATATGTGTAGGAAGTTATTGATGAATGGTATATAAAAATGTTTTGATATGTTTGTGTGATGAAAAATATGCTTGGTTTGTGAGTGATTTATTGAGTTGAATTGGGTAGAGGATGATGAGGAAATGAAATGAAAGAGATAATCTAGGTATAAGATGAGTTAGACATAAATGTTGGAAATTTGAAAATCTGGAAAATGTTTATTGCATATGCTTCAGTGTTTTAGCTATAACTTCTTCTAGAGTTGTTCAATTGAGATGGTTCTTTATTTTGATTAAACTAGAGATATATGGCTATAATTTTTCATTGAAGACACCAAATTTTAATTCTATCGTTAAGACTCTCAAAAATTGATATGAATTATGAGAATTTTCGGGAATGAATAGTAAGAGAGTTAAAATTTTGATCTGAAAATTCCACGAATTTACTATACTGATATAAATGGCTTTTTACAAATTTTTCTTCATGAAAGTTGTAGATATTTCTTTAAGCTTTTCGTTGATATAAAATTTGTAATTTTTGGAGTTCTGGATCAAAAGTTATGGAAGTTTGAAGTAGATATGTTGGGAAAAGCTGGACAATGAAACATGTTCTGCATATGCTCTGTCAAAGTTCGCCACGGCCAACTCTCCTTGATTTTCCGTGGCCAAATTGAAGTATAAAGTTTGCCACAGGCAACCTAGGAGTTTGACGTGGCTAACTTTAAAGATTTCACGCGTACTTTTCCTCTCTGTGAACTTTTCTGGGTCCCCACGATGAACTTTCCAGCACATAACATGCTTTGGTATTTTGACGATATCTTGAACTGTAGTTATTAAATTGGGATGATTTTTTATTTGAAGTAAACTAGAGACATAGGGATAAAAATTATCTGAAGAAATAAAATTCTGAATCGGATTGTAAAAATTTGAATTTCTTGGTAGAAGTTGAGTATAGGGCATTGTCTTAAAATAAAAGTAGTCCGAAATATTTGGGGTATAACTTTTATACTACTGAACCAAATTGAATGATTTTGGCATTATTTGAAACTTATGAGATATAATGACAATTATCAAAAAGAAATTGTTCCCAAATTACTTCATTTTCATTGTTTAAATGATTAGAAATAGTAGACCTGAAAGTCAGTATTTGGAGAAAAATCTGAAATGATTCATTGGGGTTATGAAATTAGATTCAAAGTGTTTATTTGAGGTATAAACCCGAAGTACAAATTTTACTTAGGTGAGTTTTGATATAAGACTAATAATACGATGAAAATAATGGAAAGATATCCAGAATTGTCATTGAGCATGCACTGTACATATTCCACATACACATTGTGAATAAAGGTATACTTATAATTGTGCAAAGTTATTAATGTGTGTATGCATTGTGTGTATTGCATAAATTTGATGTATAGGATAAATGTCTGTATCCAAACATTTCCAGATCTTAGAAGCAAATGCTAATCTGGAGCATACTGTGAGTAGACCTAGATGGCCTCATTTCATTGTTTGTTTTGTGTGAATTTTGGTATTGATTAACTATTGAATGTCTATATGAATGTGATTTATTGTGTTGGTTTTCATACAGGAGGTTCAATGATTGTGATGCTTGGTTGAGATATTGAAGTGTTGCTTGTATGTGAAGCTGATGAACTATGTGAATGTGATGAACTGAGTGTACATAATTTGATGATAAATGTGTTTTGAATGAGCATTTGCATGTAAGTGAAAATGTGATTCTCAACTTAATGTTAAATGCCAGACTAAGGTCCGATGATATAGGAATGTTATTGAATGGGATCATGCAAATGTGATTGATGCATTTTATTTTATGAATGCATGAAATATAATGGGGGTTCTGACCAAAGTAGCCACCGGTCAGAGCTTAAAGCTCAACGAGTGAAAAAAAGAGATTAACAGCCTCAGGCTCGATTGTGAATATACCCGGTATCCACTAAAGGATATGGGACATTATCTGATACAGCCCGGTATCCACTAAGAGATATGGGCTAGATAAAAAGGCACTCAGTTACAACAAAATAATAAATGGAAAGTGGGTCTCATACACACTGCATATGCATAATATGAATGATTATATTATATTGATTGTGAAATGTGAAATGTGAAATGTTGTGAGTGGGATTTATATGTTATGTGACTGGGTAAGCCATCGATGATGGTCCCTCATTGAGTTCGCAAAACTCACCTAAATTTGCAAATATTTTCAGGATCAGAAAAATATCCTGTTAGGCAAACGATAGTATCCCTACAGTATACAAGTTCGGGATCAATGTCGGGATCAGTTTGCATCTGCATTAGTGTTTTCCTATCTTTTTTGTATAAATTTGTATTCCATGATTTCTGTAAAATAATGTATTCCGAAATTTTTCTATAATGTGTATACAATGGTTTTTATGGTAGAATGTAAAGATATTATGACTAAAGTGTTTTGTATTTGTAATGGGCCCCAATTTGGCTATTGAAATTCTATTGATTGTATTGTGTTGATTGAAAATGTTTATGAATAAAAGTTGGCCCGAATTGGTTATTATTTTCGCATATGTTTGTTGCTGTTTCAAAAAAAATTTATAATGATTTTTGAATGATGAGTGCTCAAGCATACCACCCTCACGGGGCAAGTTCTCAGACATCACACCAGATATCGAGTATGGGTCCCAAGAGGGTGGGGTGTTACAGTATCCCTATGTCTTCTATTTTTTCCCCTTTCGAGACGTTTTCACAACGATGAAATCAAACTTTCTCCGCGGCAAAGATAGAATCTGTGCAAACTACCCTCTCATTTCTTCGATTTTGACTTATCATTTTACCATTTTACCCTCAACTGCCTTTGACCATTCATTTATTCTTCCTAATCTTTTCATCTTTTCATCCTCATATTTGCCTAAACTTACCGCATCTGTTCCACTCTGTTAACCCTAGCACGCCACGACAAACATCTGTCAAGCCTCCCTCACCCCATTTCTTTGTTTTTTGTCCTAATCACCTCCATTTTCCATTCTCTAAATGCGTAACTTCCTTCTCATCTTGGTAAGTGTCTCATTTCCCTTCTTCATCCATTTATTTTTATCATATATGTTGTTGTTAGTTAGGGCAGACCAGTTGGACATATTGTCCTCTATGGTATGTTTCACCATGGCAAAATAGAGTACGCCACAGCGAAGGTTGAATTGTTCTGATTTTTCCTTAATTAATTTGTTCATCTGCGGGTTTCGAACTAAAAACCCTAACCCCTCTAGTGAACCTAACTCACCAGACAATGAGTTCACATTTAAGGAATTATATGAGAAAATTGATGCCAGAACCCTAATCAAAGAACGACCCTTTCCTCTCACCCCCTGCCAACAACCCTTTTGTTTAACAACTTTATGCATGCCATCTGACTGGCCTGGTTAGGGAGTGTACCCAAAGCAATGACAAATTCGTTCGATATTTTTATATATATGCTTGGATCCACAACCATTTAGCCATTGACTTTTGTGGCATTAGGTAGCCCCATGCCTTTACCATCTCTAACATCTACCACCATTTTGATTTTCCTCCCTGTCGCCACTGTCATTTTGACTAATTAATCCATAATTATCCTCTGGCCGACGTTGCTCGAACCCTCTTTCATGAGGGCGCTGACTGGCATCAGCCATGATATACAGACATATACCTTAAATGCTCCGAATTACGACCAGAGGCTCGGCCTTGGTTGCACCTAGTTTGTAACAACATCACCCTAACCACCCACCTCACCTATGTCACTAAACACCAAGCCCTATATATCTACCTCCTCACAACTGGCCGTCCGATAAATATAGCTAACGTTATTGCCTCTGTCCTATATGACTCCATCCAAACACCTAAATTAACCAACACCATAGCCTTCCCCCACCTTGTTTCCAACATCTTCCAAGCACACAATGTACCAGAATTTGATAACGAGAGCTATTTTGACCCGGTCCCATTCTTTAGGTATGACTGCCTAAAACACACTACCCTTGCCCTAGCACCCCCTCCTATCTATGTACTTGATGGTGGTACAACCTCTGCACCCGATGTCTCTTCTAAGCACGACCAGCTAGCTCCAAAGATCCCTGCACCTGTCACTTTAGCAACCCTTGCTACTAGGCTTGATGGACTTTCTACCAATCTCGACCAACTTTGTCACACTCTCTTGGGCAAGATCTAGTACCGAATGCATCAAAAGGCCATATATGATCGAGACATGTGTTATCATCAACACATAGATACTTTGCTAGCTGAACGCCTGCAGTTACAGCTACCCTATAATGAGGATGATCCATTGCGTGGTGCTCACATAGTTAGGGAGGGCATGTCTCGAGTGGGTCCATATGGATCTAGGCTGTCTAAGATAGTAGCTGAGTCCCCTAGAAATCAATCTTGAGTCATTTGTATTTTGTTTAGTTAGCTGTTTTATTTTTTTGTTTTTATGTTTTTAGTCTTAAGTTTCACTGGATACTAGTTAACTTTATTGATGTCTTTTTCTTGGTTGATATAGCCTGTGCTAAATATTGTGTTTATTTCATTAGCTATTGAGATTTTGTAAATATGTTCATCTACTGTTTATCATCTGCTCTAAATGATTGTGCTTTAATTCTTTCAATATTGCGGACAATATTGTGTTTAAGTGTGGGGGAGGACACCATATAGTTTATTTATGCAACATTTAGGCCACTTAATTGTCATTTTTGTGTTATCTTTTAAGTTTTGAAAGTGGTCCTTGAAGTGAAATTGCAATTGCATGCATTTTGTCTATTTTCTCGAAGTTTATGCCAACTTTCACCTCGGCGACATTTTTCTAACTCATCACTTCGCTGCGGCTAACACTTAAACATTTGTTTTTGCCACTTTTCACCACGGAGAAAATTTTATCGGACAAACTTCGCCGTTTCCACCACTTAACCAATGCTCCCATACTAAGTTCTTAATACTTTTGTGATTGAAAAGTTTTGAAATTTTCAAAGTTTTACATATGCTTTTGGAAAACTATCCATGCTTTTAAATGTTGGTTCAATTTTGACTAATTCCATTTTTAATGTTTTCAATAAAAAGTAAGTGAGAGTACGTTAAGGAAGGTGCACTATGCATTTTTAAACCTTGAGATTGCTTAATTCAGAGACTAACCTTGTTGGAAGGATATTTGGGCTTGAATTCTTTCATTTTGTGTGTGTTTGCTTAATGTTATATCTCTCTTGAACTTGTTTTAATTCTTAATCAAGGCTTGATGAATTAAATTTTGTGAAAATGAAAGAGGCGTTCATTGCAAAACCTTTCTCACCCAAACACAAACCCTATACACTTTACCATTGCTAGCCCCCTTGAGCCATCTTTTTGAATGCATGCACACTTTTATAAAATGATGTAAATATTTTATCTCCAGTTTTCTCAGTTTGAGTGTTTGTGAGTAGAATTCATGAAAAAAAAGCAAAAGCAAAAGTAGTGTTTCTTACTAGACCAGTATGATGGTGTGCTACTACCATAGTCCAGTAAAAAAATAAACAGTGAGAACTTTGGTACTTCAAATGCACCGGTTTTAAGTATCTTAAGTAGTTCCTTCTAACATTTGAGGAACCTGGTTTAAGTCTAATTGTGACATTTATCCTCCACAATTGTTTTACTACATTAGAAAAAAAGGGCTGCCATGTTAGAATTTCAAATTTTTTCTATGGAATAGCTGACACTCATTTCATGAGATATAATTGTGATGCATGTCACTCATTTTGTTTCTTTTACTCCATCCATCTCACTTTCCCTTCATTCATCATTATAACCCTGAAAGTCCTCTTGATTTGCAAAATTATAGTTCTTGTGGTGGAGAGGTAGAACTATCACAAGCTTATGTTAGAGAATGAATTAAGCAGAATTTAGAGCGAAAATTACCCCAAGACAAGTGAGTTGAGAGCTAAACACTTTTCCCTGAGATAATTCTCTTTTGCTTAATCTCTCAGCTTAAATACTTATGGTGTTGATCTTCTTGGAGTTCTTTTAACCTGCTTTAGTTGATTTCTGAGAAAATGGTTTTATTAATTTCCTGCTCTCATTTTTAAGTATAGTCAGTATTTCCTTTTGAACTTGTATTCCTTTGAATTTGATGAGTGTTGTCTACGAATTCAAAGGTCTAAGTATGGGGGGAATTTGATTGAACCTAAGTTTTATGCATCATTCAGTGGTATTTTTGTAGTTTTTATTGCACTTTTCGGCTCTTTTTGTTGGATATTGTGCTTAATTTATTTCTAGTGTGCTTGTTTTAAATTAACATAGTTTGAGGGTAAAATTTTCATAATTAATTAGTAATTACACTTACTTGGTTTTAGGACAATTGATATTGCAAACAATTGTTTTTCATTGCAAGACACTCAAGAAGTAGAGCCAAAAGTGAAGACCAAGAAATTGTTGGGCATAAAATCAAGGAAGAAGACCCTTTGGGATAAGTTAGCTATGTGAACGCCTCACTTCGCCATGGCGAAAGATGTGAATCAACAGCCAAATGCTTCAGAAAAATTTGGTCATGGCGAACTTCTCACTTCGCTACAGTGAAACCTTCGAAACGGCAACCTGAAACCCGAGTCATTTTTGGAAAATCCACTTAACTATGCTTATGACCCAACTTGAATATCATTAAAAAACCTTATTTTGGGATAAGTAAGAGGTATCAGGTAGCAGAACATATTCTAGACTTTCTCCTTCATCATTTCTCTGCAAAAACGTCTTTACTCCTTCCATATTTTCTTCCACTGTTAAGCCTCCATCATGGGTGATTCAGATGCATTCCGAGTTGTGAAAATTTTGAGTTCTATGAGTAGCTAGGCGTTTCTTCTCCTCTTGAAGGTGCAGTAATGGCTAGAGTTCAATGGGCAGAAAAAGGGGAGTAGCTTAATCCATAGTTCAGCTATAAGTTTATATTTCCTAGGTCTAGGATTTATGATCTGTAGATGAGCTATTTGATTATAGTTTTAATCAAGTGTCAGATATTCATTATATGTTGGATGGATTGGTTTATGTAGAATTTTAAGCTTAAATGTATGAATTGTCATATATGTCTATTTGAAATCTTTTTGATTCTCTGTTGTCTTGCATGGCTGTGTTTGATGCTGAGATGATTTTAGATTTCATTTGACCAATTACATTGGCTTATCCTACTACACACACTAAGAGCACTTAACGGGATTTTAAAAAATGGAGTTTCATTGATTAAGATCCTGAACTTGAAAAGTCTTTCAAGGTTCAGATTTTTGAAGCTTAGTGATTTCAACTCTCTCTTTAATCTTTTCAAACAATGATGGCCAAAACTCACATTCAAGAGGACTTTATCATTATATAGTCTTTGTGTTTTTCATCCTTCAATTTTATATATCCCTAAAATCCAAAAACATTTGCTTTCACATTTGAATTATTTCTACCAATCGATTCGAAAATCAAACCCCCCCCCTTTCTCCAAATTGCTTTGCATAGCATGACATATAGGTTAATTTATATTCAATTGTTTAGGTTTTGGTTAAGTGAATGACCCGAGGTTGCACCCTATAATGTAATTATTGGAATTCTTTGATTCAGCCTCCAAGAGCTTAGCGTAACACAGGTTTAAATCAGTGAGCGAGAAAAAGACATATATCACAAAACTATCTAAATAACTTAAGGGCAGTTTTACATTTCTAGCATGCATATAACCACGTATGATGTGAATATGCATAACATAGAAACATGTAAACCTAGTCTATAACTCATGCCATACTAGCTAGGAACCATATAGGCCTAGCCTATTAATCACTCTTTCAGTGAACAGAAGTTCCAATTCTAGTACACATGAGTAGAAAAGCATCACATGTAAAAGTCAAATCCCATCAGGAAGCCAAATCTCAAAATAAGCCAAAATAGCTATGTATGTCGCCACTAGTCAGCTAAATTAGTGCGCACACCCATGATTCTTGGTGTTAGCTCGACTTTCATCTGTGGCGAGTCCAGACTATGGTCAATAAGATCATCATGACCCTAGGTGATGACCTAGTCAATGACCAGACCTCTAGGTGTGCAATCACCTGCAAATCCTGTAGAATGGTGTCGTTACAAAGACTTGACTTTTATACACCAGCATGAAGTGTTTAGGGGTCGCTTAATCTATTATGCCCAGCACACGATTGGCCAATCGTTTCCTCAACAATAACAAAAAAATCATATACAAATATTAAATACAAAAAAATCAAGTAAGGTACCATGCCTTTATTTATCAATCTAACTAATAAAATGGAACCCTTCCATAGCTCTAAGCCAAAAGAGAACACATACATATAGCATATATGACTCGGTTATGCATATGTAAGTTTCAAAATGTTTTTCATGCAGTGAAAGTCATCTTTTGCACTCCAAGTGCAAAGTTATTCAAAAATGTAGCTTTAGAAATCAAATATTGTTCTTTGCACTTCGATTGTAGGTTTGTTGAAAACAATATCATTCCTCAAAATATGAAATAAAAAACATCAATTTCACTCCAAGTGCAAAGATTTATTCAAAACAATGTCATTTCTTAAATATATATGTATACTCGCATCTATTTAAGAATCAATTCTACTATGGATTACTTAGGTTCAAAATTCACATACAAGTCATCGTGTATGTCTTGGGATGTCCTAATCCCATTTGAGAGATATGTTTTCCCAAACTCAACTCAAAAAAAGGTGTCCACTCCTTTGACTTCAACAATCCTCGGTATGAGCCCCTTCATTCACAGCTCCTGAGCCTTTATACATATAAATGCAATGTGTTTACTACTCAAACATATATCTCATATTTATACATCATTACATAAGTGTATAAAACACAATATCACAATTTTTAAGCTATAGGATTCGACCATGAACCTTCTCATATGGTTACTTCCCTTATTATTTACATAAGCTTTCTTTTGCATTTTCCAATGTATTTAATGCCTTTGATCCAAAACTTACACCTTTCAAATCATAATTAAGCACATTTTTATCCAAGCTCATCAATCTAAGCAAAAATTCAAGTTTACTCTAAGCATACATGAAAGCCTCTTTCCAATGCACACCATTGCAATCCTTAAATCCTAGGCCAAATTCACTTAGGCATCATATCAAACACCAAAAGGCATAAACTTGAAAGCCTTCTTCAAACGTACTTCTTTCTTATTTTTCATCATCAATTCACATTATATATACATAATTAACACCATAGAATTCATTTAAACCATCAATTTCAAAAGAAATTCCAAATTTCACCAACTTGCACCAAAGAGAAGGCATTTTGGTTTTCTCTTAAAAAGCTTCTCCATTACTCATTTCATTCATCTAAACCATATCTCATGCATAGTCAAGCATGGACAACAATATAGCTTAACACCAAACTCAAAATCATAATGTAGAGAGAGCTGAGATAAAATTTACCTAAACTTTCCTTTAGTGATATCTTAAAACACTTTGAGAATTTCTCAAATATAATGATAGATTTAACTTCCTTGGCCCCAAATTAACTTAGAACACCTTGGTTTAGGTTGCAGAATCAAAAGAACAGTGGAAATTTAATGATGACCAAAAATTCTTCTTCTTCTCCTTTTTTTTAATTAAAAGCAAAGTGTTTTTAATGTTTTATAGTGGGATGCACGGCCACATAAGGAGAACAGTCTAGAATTTTGACTTTTCTTTGACCAAATATGGTGAATTTACCTTTTTGCCCTTTTATTTGAATTTACCATTATACCCTTCAAACTTTTCCTAAATTTACAATTAAGCCCTTATGTACATCAACCTTTTCAATTAAGCTTTCTAAGTGTCTAATAAGTCTATAAATCATGTCTAATCACCTCTAAGACATTAGAAAATACACCATGGTCATATCCATCCAATGGACTCAGTTTTACATAATTAGAAACTTATATGTCATAAATCTTCAAGATTCTGCATACCAATGAACTATAAGTTCATGTAAGGGCATATAACATTATATATCACTGGCATATATACCAAAAGGATTGAAATATACTTTTGAACTCATATACAACTATGTATATATCAATATATAGTAGTATCTTCAAGTACAGACCAATACAAAAGGGCTCAGAAAATTCAACGGTATAGAAGGAGTCGAGCTTGCAACCCTAAATAAAGGCACTTCTTGGGAGGCAACCTAAGGGAAGTAAATTTCTTTACTTTTAAATTTTCACATTTATTTTTTTATGCATGTGTGTTTCTTTGTTGGTTGCTTGTTTTTAGGTTTTCAATCAAAATGAAAAAAAGAATAAAACAAATGAAACAAACATTTTTTTTCATTATCTATTGCTTCTAGAAGTATATAGTCATGATTGGAGAATGAGTTGACTAGAGAATTTGATAGCAACTTTAGCATGTACTTTTACTCTTATGATTGGTCGATGAGCATTGTCTTCAGAGAAGTAATGACAAATGATAGACAAATCCAGTGAGATTTTGAGCCTTATTTGACTGACACATTTATATTAGTGTCATTGTCTTTTGATAATATGTGACCTTTATGACATGTACATCCTAATTTTGCCTTGAATTTCTATTTGAGACCACATTTTTATCGTATACATTAACATGGATATGATTAGGCATTCTTTGCTTTTCTGGACTAAATTATCCAAATAGCCTACCCATTTTATGATTTTCCTTTTTGATCAGCCCCTTTGAGACTTACTAGCATTTCTTTTTGTATCAAACATATTACAAGCTTCATACTTAACAAAATGTATTACCCAAGTCATAAAGCTAGTGGAACATTGTGGTTGATAAGTTTGTAGATGTACAAAAGTGTAAGTTTGGAAGTGTACATATGTGTGGCTTTGTTAATGTTAGGATGTTTTATTATGTCTTATCATTGAAATTTCCATGTTAATGTAGTTTATTTTAATTTTTATAAGGAAAAGAAAGAAAGAAAAGAGAAAAGAAAAAATGAAAATGAAAATGAAAAAGATAGAAAGACAAAAAAGAAAAAGAATGAAAATATTTTTTGTTTAAATAAATTTATCAAGGAAGAAGTGTATATGAGTTTTAAAAGTTATTCATAATTAATGCATCTTCCTAGAATTATAATGATTGTGTTGTTTGAGTATGTTAAACATGATGTAGATATTGGTTTAGAAGGTTCACTCTTGCAGTTTCAATGTATTGTTGGCATGAATTGTATAGGTGATTCCTTTAGATTGGTATATGATTCATGTGGTTGGTGTGGGAGAGTCGAATGGGGTTGTGAAATATAAATGTTGCATTCGTCGTAGCTGACGGTACCCAGTTTTTGATTAAGTCTTACTTTTGTTTCACTAGCTTTGATAGCTTTCATGCTACTTGACCTAAACACATCTCACCTTACCTTTACCCACATTACAACCTTGAAAAGTCCTTTGATTCCTGATTTTACATGTGACCATTAGTGGTGTAGAAATGAAATGATAAGCAAAGTTGTGGAATGACATGAACATGAATGGTATTGAATGTATCTATGGATCTATTTTAGTTAAACATATTTATCAAGTCTACCATTTGATTGATCAATTTTTGAAGGTATTAGATGTTGACTTCTTATGAGTAAAAAGCTTGGAATGTTGATTTCTTGCTATGATTTTTGAAGTTCATTCATCTTTGGATGTGATTATATATTCCTAGAACATTTAGGGAATGAGTCAATGTTTTAAGGTCTTTAAACTTAATTTTAATGTTTTGTCCGAAGACGGCCAATGATAATGACAAAAGGACCTTGACTAAAAATGACGATGATTACATTACTTTCATCTTTCATTGTCAAACAATTATTGAAGAAGAATAATTTTCAAAGGAGAAGGTACTTAAAGATAAAGCTAAGTTAGATCAATAACGTTTATTATTAATATAGGAAATCAAAACATATGAAGTCTTAAGATTTTAACAGTTAGATAAAGTGAAAGAATAAAAAAAAAAGGAGATACAGAAGGAAACAAGAGCATTAAGAAAAAAACGGGATGAAGAGTGACTTTAAGAGTCAAACATTTGGTAAAAAATTGCCAACATTAGTGTTTTAAGGTATATTATAAATATACAAATTTCAAGCTTTAACTCATTTAATGATGATAATGATGATGATGGCAACATTGAAACAATAAAAATGTAATTAAATATAGACATAAATTATAATCAATATATAAAAGATGATTTCTCTTACATAACATGAAAGAAAATTTAAGAGTGACTTCAATTATAGGAACACAACTAGAAAGGAGAACAACAACAATAAAAGAATTATTTTAGTTGGTCCATAAAAATGACTCTTTTTAAAAGGACATCATTAATGTTAAATCCTCTTTAGTGAAGAATAATCATGATATTATTTATATCTCAAAATAACTTTAATGATAAAATAAAATTAGGTATATGAATGGAGATATTTTTAACATTTTTTGATAAAAATGATTCATTAAGAATTATATACTTCTAATATTTTTTATCAATAAAAAATCATTAAAAATTATATAAAAAAAGGAGTGCTTATAAGAAACAATCATAATAGATTATACAAACCTAAAAGGTTAGACAAACAATGCATAACCAAACAAGTATTTATTGGAAGACCAAATTCTTAACTAATAGTTATAAAGAATATTGATGAGAAAAAAATTTAGGTAAAAGTGATAAGCGATAATTACACATTGCTTTTAACATTATTTTGAGAGTATTTTACTTTAGTTTCAATGATTTCTATAAGATTCCGTATTTAATATAGTTTATGTTTGCTTTTCAAAGCTTGTTTTATCCCTCTAATGAAGAAGGAATGAAATCGACCAAGTTGGACCTAAATTAGAGAAATTTTATAATAATTTTAAAGGAACACGTTACCAATATAGGCTACTTTTCTATAACACAATGACAATATAGTACTGTGTCTACTCATATTCTACAATAAATCATTCTAATCATTTAAAGAGATTGCTATATGACTAAACATGCATAAAATAGGGACCTATGATCTTTAATACAGCCTGTACATGAAGTAATGATCAGAGAATCTAGATGCTTTTTCCTAAGAAGAACCATCGAAGGTGAGACAAAGAAGCTACTAATCCAACATGGTCTAAAAATGCTATCATATTCGGGACCTATGTTGCTAAAAATTTTAATGAAAAATTTCTGAAGAGAGGTATTAAGCCATATAATAAGCCAATATAAATTAAATGGATTTAATGATAAAAAGGAAAAAGAGGGTTATAAGTCGAAAAAAGAGGGAAAAAGGGGAAAAAAAAAAGGAGGGAGTCCAATTAAAGCAAATTAGGGTTATAAAGGGATGACCTTAGATGAAAATTCAAGATCCTGTCAATCATCAAATGAAGAATATAACATTTCAAAATTTATAAGAATGAGTTTTTGTGTTTTGTTTCCTTATTTATTGTTAGTTTCGTTATTTCTACTATTAATTAAACCACTATTTAAGGATACCGATGTAGTTTATATTGGATATTTCAATTATTAATGCAAGATTAGTTATTTCATTAATTGAATCTATTTTCTTTGATCTTCATTCTTGAATTAATACACGGCCATCATAGATTCAATTGTTAATAAGTGATGTCTATAGGATTTGATATTTAATGTGATTTATATTTTTGTTTTCAAGTCTTATTCTAACCCTCCAATGAGAATGAAATAAAATAAAATAAGTTGAAGTCAATTTAGAGAAATTTTAGAATGATTTTAGATGAACGAATCACTAATATAAGCTAAAAAAGAATTCATTTTCTTCCATATGGTCTATACATGCAATCATGTTTATAGAATTTAGATCCGTGTTCCTAAGATAGGAACTACTAACCTCATATAGCTTAAACACCGTACCTTATTCTAGGCATAAGTTGGCAATAACTTTATCAAAAAATCTAGAGAGAAGCATAAAGCAATATTATGAGCCAACATAAACCTATATTGGTTCTGTATTGAAGCTAAAATTTACAAAAATTAGAAGGTTTTCCGCTTTAAAAAGGAAAAAAGTTTGGCTAGGAGTAAGAATAAGAAAGAAAAACAGGAAGCCAAACTATAACAACTTCGGGTAAAAAAAGGAGGACCTTGAAAAAAATTTTAAAATTAGTTTAAGGGTTAAACAAAGGATATCAATGTTTCAAGATTCAGGAAAATAAGTTCTTGAGTTTTGTTTTCTTCCTTTTCTATGATTAGATTCCTTATTTCTAATATAAATTAAATCTTGTTAAGGCTAGGGATGTAGTTTATATTGGATATTTCAATTATTAATACTTGATTAGTTATTGCTTAGTTTAACTTTATTTTCTTAGATCTTCATTCTTGAATTTATAGTTGTCATAAATTCAATCTTAAGGGCTATATGAAAGACTACATAGAGAAGTCTGGTGTATACACTAGAAGAAAAAAAATACTCTAGATATAGAGAAATGGATATCCCAGATTATATTGGTAACACTACAAGAAAAAAGTGATTTAGCGACAGAAAATACCGACGAAATATATAAATATTCCGTCAGTATTAAACTTTACCAAAGGAATATATCGACAACGAAAAATGTCATTGATTCGCTCGTAGCTAAATTCACTGACGGACGTAAAATTTCTGTCGGTAAAATTAGCGTTAGAAAGATAAGTGTCGTCGGTAAATAAAACGAAAATTTACCGATGGAATGATAGATTCCAACACTAATTTTACCGATGGAATTTTCTTAATCGTATGTAAATTTACTATTACTTTACCGACGGTAGTGTTTCATCCATCGGTAACTTTATCGACGAAATACATATTCCGTCGGTCAATGTTAGAGTAAATTACTGACAGAAATAAAATGTCCATAGGTAACGTTTTTTATTAGATTTTTTTATAATTTACATTTTCATTTCTATTTTGTTTGTTAATTTAATTTGTTAATGATTAAATATGTACATTTTATTTAATATAAAAATTAATTTATAATATACATTTAATTAAATTAAATTGAAA
Source organism: Erythroxylum suave (assembly GCA_027563595.1). Classification (NCBI taxonomy): domain Eukaryota; kingdom Viridiplantae; phylum Streptophyta; class Magnoliopsida; order Malpighiales; family Erythroxylaceae; genus Erythroxylum; species Erythroxylum suave. The sequence goes on along the minus strand of JAOSBN010173285.1, from coordinate 1,914 downwards.
TTTTGATTAATAATTAAAAATTAAAATATCTTAATTGGTAATAAAAATGTTACATTGTAAACATTAATATCTGTAATACAAAGTAAATGACCTATACACTATTTCTTAGGAGCTGGTGGATCGTCAAGTTGATCCGGTGACTTACTGCTCCTAGCCTTCAACTCATCCATCTCCCGACGGAGCTGAGCCATCTATTCCAATGACTGTTGATGCGCAACTATCGATTGTTGTTGTGCAACTATCATCTGTTGCATCTGTTCCAACAATGTCTGCATTGTGCTCTGAAGCGCCTCCACTTGAGAGTTATTGGACCGCCTAGCAGATGCTGTTGTACTTGACATGGAGGATTGTGAATAACAAGTATTCGCAAATGATCCTAGGCCGAAGATCCTCCCATAACGATCCCTACCACCAACTGCTTCCAAGTAAGTGTCAGTCTCATCAACATTTTCCAATTGCTAAGACCGCCGCTCTATAGTTTGTTGTATTTGGTCCTATCATAAAGCAATGTTTATATATTAGTAAGTGATAATTATGAAGCATAATATTAATATTAAATCATAAATTTAACTTACATTTACTTCTCTACAATGTTCGTTGATGAATGTGACCCCATCATGCTTCTTTGTATGAGTGTGCAGAAATAATTGACGGGGTGTAAGTGTCACACCCAACGACTTCTCCTGCATAAGAATAAAATGTTAATTATAACCAAAAAAGATTTTATGAAGCAAATTCAATTAAAATACAGAAAAGAAACGAGATGAAAAAATAACTGTTAATAGTAAATACTTACAAGTCTTTGTACATGCTCATGGTGAGTAATAGATCCTCCCGTATGTACGGGAAGACTCTCTCCCTCTGGTGCTGCACATCTGTTGGCCGAATTACGTTGTGAAATCGTCATCGCCGCAAGTGATGTCTAATACGTCAGCCAACGACTCCAAATGTCTTCAGAAATAAAAGGCAGTTGTACAGCCGCCCTGCGTATCGTACCAACGAAATCACGATATTGTGTATGCGCTCTCGACTTCCATACTCGATATATGATCTTGTCCAATTGAGGATCCCAAAAAAAATTCTTTCTGTAACAAAAGGAAATATATTTGATAAATACTGTCGATGTAATAATAGTTATCAAATTAATGTTGAAAAATTAATATTAAAAAAGGAAATAATTAATTTTATCGTACCTCAAACTTATGATAGTAAAATTCCTTTGTGGCCTGAGAGATATTCTTCCAACAATAGCCCTCAGGATCAATCTTCTCCTTAAATTTTGATGTCATATTCCTCGAACAAGGTCCAGATGGAACAAACCTATAATATAAAAACAAATAAATTTATACCATTTTTTAAATTGTAACCTATAACTTAATTATAACATATAATGGTAAATGTACTTTCACTTACATATTATTGACCACTGTGATGTATTTTCTTCCATCGGGTCCCTCAACTCCAAGATGATGGTTGCCCCCTTCATTCGCATTATTTACCCCTGATATCTCTATCGACATAGGGGCACTAAATGATGATGGAGTGGCAGATGATGTAGCCTCATCTGCCAGTGTAGTAGGTGGAGTGGGTGGAGTTGAACCATCAGTAGGAGCTGCAACACCAGATCCTTCACCTCTATAGTATAAACCCCCGAATCGTGGTCTAAAAAACGGAGGTTTGCTAGTATCTTGTCTTTTCTTTGGTCCCATATTTCAACCTGAAATTAAGTTTTGATTGAATTTTATAGAAATAATACTTATTCATTTCAATAATTTATATAATACATTGAAAAAGTTTTGTGCATACAATATTCATTTACAAACACAAATTAATCGCAATCATCACTTAATTGTAAAGAAAAATCATCTTCTTATTCTGAGGAATTTGAATCAAAATCTGGCTCTTCTTCAGATC
>JAOSBN010173274.1:0-20228 GCA_027563595.1 Erythroxylum suave | reverse complement strand
CCCTTCTTGTTTAGTATTGCCTTTTGGCAAGTTTCTTCATCTACACCCGTTTTAGGTTCGTAAATGAATTACTCGCAGGCCCGGCCCGGCCCGGCCTATTGACATCCCTACTTCCCTTCTTGTTTAGTATTACCTTTTGGCAAGTTTCTTCATCTACACCCGTTTTAGGTTCGTAAATGAATTACTCGCATTTCCAGGGCCGGCCGTGACCCGGCCCATTGACATCCCTACTTCCCTTCTTGTTTAGTATTGCCTTTTGGCAAGTTTCTTCATCTACACCCGTTTTAGGTTCGTAAATGAATTACTCGCATTTCCAAAGCTTTCTCATCTCTTGCATTATTTCTCTGTCTGCCTCTGCATGTTGATTCACCTAACTAAACTTGCTAAAGTCTGCTTGAGATTCAATGTGTTTCCTTCTCCTTCTGTGTTATCCTCTATTTTCTTCTTCTCCAGTTATGACCAGACAAGCTCAAAGCCAATAAAAGATGTTGTCTTTCACGTGTCTGCTTTGATTAACAAGCCCATGTGGGAAGATAATACCTGCCTTAAGTCACTGGTTTCCCATATGTCTCCACACGAAGCCTGCAAGACTATAGAGCTCCAAAGCAACGATGACCTTGGAGTTCGTTTTTTTCAGTGGATTTGCAAACAGTCCACTTACTGCTATGATATAGACAGTAGAGTTCATCTCCTGAAGTTGACTGTCTTTTGTAATTTATATGCGGTAGCACATAAGGCCATAGTTTTCGTTATTAAGGAGTGCACTAGTAGCCAAGATGACACTTTGAAGTTAATGGGTGCACTTGATGAACTGCGTGAAATTGGGTTTCGACTAAACTACCCATGCTATAGCAATTTATTAATGTGTTTGGCCAAGGTAAGTTTGGGTTTTCTAGCATTCGTGGTTTATAATAGAATGGTGGCTGATGGTTTCGTTCTTGGCGGCATTGACTACAGAAATGTTGTTAATGGTCTGTGTAAGAATGGCTTTGTGCAAGCTGGTGAAATGTTTTTGTGTAGGGCCTTGAAACTAGGGTTTGGTTTAGATACTCACCTCTGTACTTCTTTGGTGATGGGTTATTGCAGGGAAAATCTTCTGGAGCAGGCCCTCATGGTGTTCGATGTAATGTCCCAATGGGATGGTTGTCAACCTAATTCAGTGACTTATTCAACGTTGATTCATGGCTTGTGTGAAGCAGGTAAGATTGAAGACGCTTTTGGGCTGAAAAATGAGATGAACGAGAAAGGTTTACCGCCTAGTGCGCGCACATACACCATACTGATGAAAGCCATGTGTGACATTGGTTTGGTTGATAAGGCCTTCAGTTTGCTTGATGAAATGATTAGAAAGCAATGTAAGCCAAATATTTATGCATACACTGTATTGATTGAAGGGCTATGTAGAGGAGGAAAGTTAGAGGAGGCCAATGGGATGTTTAGAAGGATGCTGCAAGAGAGGCTCTTTCCTGGGATTATAACGTACAATGTATTGATAAATGGATACTGTAAAGAAGGACGGATCATATCCGCTTTTGAGGTGCTTACTTTGATGGAGAAAAGGAAGTGCAAGCCTAATATACGTACTTACAATGAGCTTATTGGAGGATTGTGTAGAGTTAGTAAATCTTATAAAGCCTTGTTTCTCTTGAGAAGAATTGTTGACAATGGCTATTTGCCGACTGAAGTAACATATAATATTCTGATTGATGGTTTCTGCAAAGAAGGCAAACTTGATGCTGCTTTTAGTATTTTCAGGTCGATGAAGTTAGTTGACCTTCAGCCAGACAGGCTCACTTTTACTTCAATAATTGATGGTCTATGCAAACAGAGGAGACCAGAAATGGCAAATGGAATTTTGGGTTTGATGGTAAAGGAAGGAATATCCCCAGATGAAATCACTTTTACAGCTCTTATGGATGGTTATTGTAAGATTGGTATGACTGCTGATGCTTCAATGCTTTATGAATGGATGATGGAGTTCACATATCTGACAAGTCCTCATGCATTCAATTTGTGTCTTGATATTCTTTGCAAAGAAAACAGATTGAAGGAAGAATATGCAATGTTTGGCAAGATCCTGAAGTTGGGTTTAGTTCCTTCTGTGGTAACATATACAATACTGATAAACGGGCTATGCCAAACTGGTAATATTACCCATTCCTTAAAGATGTTAGACTTGATGAAGCAATCTGGCTGCGCCCCCAATGTTTACACATATACTGTGGTCATACATGGTCTGTGTGAATTTGGGAGGATTCAAGAGGCTGACGCACTTCTTTTTCATATGTTAGATTTTGGGGTGCAACCAAACCACATTACCTACAGCATATTAGTTAAAGCTCATGTAGTTGCAGGGAGAGTGGACCAAGCCTTTGAAATCATGAGTCTTATGGTTAAAAATGGATGCCAACCCAACAGTGTTATATATTCTGCACTACTGGCTGGCTATGCTATGTCAAACACGACCACTAAAGTGGACAATCTGGACCCTCCTGTAGAAATTGAGGAAGATGGAATTTCTGAAAATCATATTGCTAGAAACATTAACGTTGAACTTGCTTTTGAACTTGGAGATAAGATTGAGAAATGTGGCGGCTCTGCTATAGATTTCTGCGACTTCTTAGTTCAGTATTTATGCAGATGTGGAAGAGTCGCTGAAGCAGATTGTCTTGTTCGAGATAAGGCGAAAAAGGGTCTATTTCCTGACAAGGCTGCTGCTTCGGTCATAGAGTGGCACTGCAGGAAGCAACAATATGCGTCTTGTTTCGACCTTATGAAATGGATGCTTAGTAGTGGTTTTGTCCCATGTTTCGAGTCTTATCACCTGGTGATTCAGGGCCTTTACAGTGTTGGGAACAGCCAACAAGCTAAAATTTTGATTGCGGACTTGCTAACATGCAATGGTGTTCATGAGACAGCTCTTGTATCGCCATACGTAGATTTTCTGGTGAAGGAAGATAATGTTCAACTTTCGCAACTGATTGAACAATTAAATCATATAGAGAGGTCAGTTCTCTAGTCATTACTTAAATTACTGCTCAAGTTCCAGTGCTTTTGTTACCAAATTGGTTAACAACCCAGTCTTCGCATGTGTGTAATATGGGAGGTTTACTGCTAGCTTTCAAATTGTTATCCTACATGCAGCAAGTAAATATGATAGGGGACTGTCATATGTAGATTATCCATAATGATTATGGAGCTATAATTTATGGGGAGATTTGAGGTGATAATTCTATTCTTACCATTATCTTTTATATGGTATTTTGTATGAATGAAGTATCTTGTATTTTTTTTTTTCAAATTATCCCAAGTATTAAGAAGACGTGTAATTTATACATTTGAAAATTTTAACTTTGACTGTGTGGAAAGATATGTAATATTTCACGATTATAATTTTGTATTGACCATTTTATTAATCCAATTTCATAATAATTAGAACCAATTAAACCTTTAAATCTTGTACCCTTCTTTATATAGGTTCAATAATTTGGTCGCAAGAGGTGGTTGAAACTTTTTAGGTCAAGAAAATGTGATACACCCTCACCTAAAGTTAGATATATTGTCCGCAAAAAACAAGTTAGATATTACTTGTGATGTTTAAATTTTTATGAACTCTATGTTATTTGTGTAATATCCTAGTTCGATTATTGTAATTGCATTTTATAGAGTATGATCTATTTGTGGTGTACCAGAGTAGTTTAAGTATTTAAATGTATTATTAAGATTATAATAGAAATCGCCGATAGGACAGAGATGGCTCTAGACATGACCGAAAAACTCCAAAAAAGTTACAGAATGAATCCAAACGAGCTTTAAAAGCCTTAAAATATGCTTTGAAGATTTAGGTGATACTTTTGAATGAAATCCAGACAATTTGGGTGACATTAAGTGATTTTTGAATTCAATCTGAAAATTTTTCCGGGCAATCAAAAAGTTACCAAATAATTTCAAAATACAATGAAAAACTCCAAAATTAGGATTAGGGTCCATAAGAACTAGATCGGGCCAAAACAGAAGATGTTTGAATAGAGGTCAAGTAATATGAAATTGTTGGACTAAAATGCTCTTTCTGGAAAATAATAGGTATTGATGATTTTAAACCCATTTGAAATTTTTAGAAACATCCAATTAACAAGTATCGACTCTAATTAGAGTATTTCAAGATAATAAGATGATTGTGGAATATTTTCGGGATTTAATTCGGTTAGTTAGTGAATTAAATGTATTTAAGGACAATTTGATCCTTTTGTACTCATTAATAGTAATTTGGTCTTTTACATAATATTAGTGGATTGATGAGTTGTTAGAGATGATCAATGAAAAAATGACGTGTGTAATGAGTCATTAGTGATGACAAATACGAAGGTGACGTGTAATCCATTAAATGAGTATAAAAAGTAAAAATTAAGACATTTTGCTTCACTTTGGGAGAGTGCCGTGAGAGTGACATTAAAAAATCCAAAAACTAAAAGAAAACAAGGGAGACGCAAGGTGGTTCGACCATTGTTGGCGAAAGTAGGAAGAGAGAGAAAAAAAAGAAAAGAAAAGAGAAAGGATAAGAGACGGCCACGACTAAGCTAAGGTGAAGTGATCCAAACCATTTTTCATGCCCTTCTACCTCAAATAAAGTTCCATAGTCATTCAAGTGAAGAAGAAGAAAATGGGTTGGTAAATTTACTAATCTTGTTGAAAATTTTGATTTGTTAGGTTATAGGTTAGATTTGATTTTAATGGTGTGATTTACACCCTTTTGATGTAATATCAAGGTTTTATTGTGTTAGGTTATAGGTTAGATTTGATTTTAATGGTGTGATTTACACCCTTTTGATGTAATATCAAGGTTTTATTGCATTGGAAGCAATTGGGAGAAAGAAAATCACATGAATCTAGTGTATTGAACCTTGGTCAAACTTGGTCAAAGGTGAGAACTATCATCTAAAGTGTTTTATTTTGTCATTTGATGATTTAAGATTAATGAATGACATTGGGAAGTTAGTTTAATGATGAAAGAATGAAAAAAAATGAAATAATTGGATGAGTTTTCGGCCATAATTAGGGTTTTTAATGTATTATGATCTAAAATTATATTTTGATGTTTTATTATGTTTATAGCATGAGTTTGATGCTAATGAAGTAAAAAAAAATGAAAAAGAATTGATTTAGAATTTGTTTTAGTTGAAATTTAGTTTCGGGTGCATGAGAAAAATTTGTTAATGAAATTTTATGGCTTAAATGAGTGTACTAAAATAGAAGTAAATTTAGATTGGCTTTTTAACTGTAGGAATCAAATGGAATTGAATTGGAAAAGTTTAATGTATAATATGTTAAGTTTAGTCTTAAGGGCATTTTTAGGATAAAAGTATCATTATAATGTGATGACCATGTAAATGTAATTAAGGAAGGTCATTAAGTGTTTTTGTGGTATTGAAATTATTAAGTAAAGTGTTATGTTGTTATTTGGAGAAAAATTAGCATATGGAGTATATATGGAAAGTAATGAAGTTGGCATAGTTTATGACATATTTGATTGGAAAATATATTAAGGAGTTAAATATATTCATATTAGGTTTTCAGATCAGAAAACAAAATCAACTGATGGATTTCAAAATGGTGAAAAGGAAACTAGCAAGTTATGAGTGTATTTTAATTGTTTTATATGACTAAATTCCTTGCAAAAAAAATTGATGACGTTTGAGTGTTCTTTAAATCAATTTTATGGAAATGATTTCCATGAAATAAACATTTATGTGAATAAGATATCACAAGTGAATATTGCTAATATAAGTATATGTTTTAACAATATATGAGTTTTAATTTGAGAGTTATATGATTAGGAGTTATATTAAAATAATTTAATTATGAATCCTCCTATACTTGATTTAGAAAATAAGATAAGTCGTAAATATATTACGAGTTGGCTTTGCCTATAGGACAATATTAGGTTTTATACATGTTATTATACCAATATATTTATAGCAGTTAACCTATTATAGGTAAGCGATGTAAAACTAACTCCGTAAATAGTGGTTAACCAGTCACGAATAAGTGGTGTAGAACGAGCTCTGTGACTTGTTACAGGTAAGCGATGCAAAATCAACTCTGTAACTACCAATCTATAACGATTAACCTGTTACGGATAAGCCATGCAGAACCAACTCCATGACTTTATGCCTAGTGTACCATCTGGTAAAGAAACTAGTGGTGAGCTACATTGAGTAGGTAAAGTCAAGAAAATAATAACACTGTCACTATTTATGTTAAAAGTGATTTGAGAGCTATCTTATGATACCAATTCTAGGGGTTGACTCATTTTCAATATAAAAGTTTTCAAAAAACTTATTGCCACCACTATTTATTATTTATTATTTAAGAAAAGAAAAAGGAAAATGAGAAATAGAAAACGAATAATTGTATATTATGAGTTTAATGTCGGCAAACATTTTGGAATAGTATTTCAGAAAAATTAAAATTATGCTTTACGAAATGTTATGTTATTACCGGATTTGATTATGCATGAATAAATTGTTATGAAAAATGCTTTACCATAAACTTTATGATTGTATAAAAATATTGTAGTTATTTTATTACGAAAAGTTAATTTTTTGAGTAAACTGATTACACTCACTGAGCTCGTTTAACTCATCTTTATTTATATATTTTTAAACAAACCAACCCAATTTTGCATACAAGTGTTAATTGAGAATCTGTCGCATGCTTAGTTATATCATCAAGTGATACTTTGCTTGTATGATTTTGATATTTACATTTCTTAAAAAAAATGGGATGTTTATAAAAGCTTTTAAATAAAATGCATAAATAGGCTTTAGCTGTTTAAAATTTATTATAGTAATTGTTGAAAATTATTTGTTTGAAGTTACTTATAAGTGGACTTAAAGTCCAAAATTTATAGTTAAAGAAATTTGTATGAATATAAAAGCATTTTGAAATTTTACAGGGCCTTTGAAAATGTCAAAATATAACCATTTTGCTACCAAAATTTTTAATAAAACGTTTTGAAAATGATAAAAACAACAAAAAATTTTCAATAATTATTCACGTTTTTAATTATTAAAGTATAAAAAGTTTTAAATAGTTGCACAGGGTCGACTCAAATACTGATTGGAAGGTTGCCATGGAATCACTGAGAGGGCTCTACTTGCGTTCTGAAAGGAGAACTTTAGGACAAGCCTTTTCAATTTCCAAAAGTTGTTAATGTGAAATTAATAAACATTTATGTATCCCATTTTCAAAATTTTCTCCAAAAATGTGAGATTAATAACTTAATTCTTATTTTCTCGCATAAGGTAAATAATATTATTGTTTCAATTTTAAATTAGCATGGGACATAACCTCTATTCGTCTTAGAACACAAACAGAGATAAGTGTGTTGAATGCTAGAAGTTCAAATCCTTACGAAGTACCGCGACTTAATCATTGCAAGTTCGCGCAATAGTAAGTTCCTGATTGGGATCTTTATTGTTCTCGGACAATCATGTGTTGTGTGTGATCTTGGCTTCGCTGTTAGAATTTTCATGTCGTGTTCCCGGTTTTGTAAATATTGGTCTGACCCTAATGTTTCTCAAGGCATGGGAAAAGTTTTATGAACGCCTTCAAAACTGCCGCTCCAAATTTCGTGTAATCAGAGAGAGAGAGACTTCTTTATATTAAGACTTAGACTTTTGTGGATTTTTCATTTCATCCAGGACATTATGTTCTGCTATCAAGAACTTTCAGAAAACTGAATCTTGTTATGATATCTCTCAACGTTCCAAAGCTTAGTATCAGTTACGGATGGTTCCGTCTCCCTGCATGGATCAATATCTTTTTTATCACACTTGCTCCACCGGCATGCTTTTGGATGTTCAACCTTCTGCCTTCCATGTTCCCATGAAGTCAACTGATAACTCCTATTGGTTCCAAAAACATTTGTGTAAAAATGTTGTTTAGTGATTGCACGACTATGGGCCCATCCCCATACACCAAGAGAGCTTCTGGTGTGCTTTCCAGCCTCCACCACTTTCATACTTCTGAAAGGTAGCCAAAAACATCTCAGCTTATTTTGTTCCTACCTTCCGACTCGAGAAAAGGTATACAAAATTATATTCATTCGATGAAACTTTGCACTTATCACACAATATGGCATGAGATACTAACAAATGATCTACAACAGGCCAAAACCAATGCAAGTGACCAACCACGGTTATAATGATGTGAAACCTCATACTCAATCGTCAGAGTCACTCGTCCGCAAACCACGACGTCCCAGAGCAACAAGATCAAAAAGCATTCTCCTAACGTTGTACACTGGATTGGGCTCAACCAAGCGACCCCTCTCATGCGCTTCCCTCAAAAACACAGTATGTCTCTTACCCTTGGTTGACAAGTAAAAGATACCTGGATGATCCAAGAACAAGTCCCTTACGTTCAAGTCAATCCCAAACCATTTCCTGAAGTGGCTAATCTGTTCCACTTCCACCATCTTCTCCACTGTCAAGCTCAAGAACTCGTGTACAATTGCAACTGCCCGTTTCTCTAACTCTTTTAGTCCTGTTTTCGACCTTTTTGTTTCTCCAAACTCTTCATAAGGCCGAACATATGGCAACTTCTGCCATTCCTTAACCTTGGACCTGAAGGTTTTACTCAACCTCATTCCTGGAGGATATACATGTTTGAAACTAAATTGAAGCTCTGTTCTGTCAAGATTACAATCCTCTCTACAACATTCCAGCACTCTCCAATTCTCAACTGCTGATATAAAATCATTCCTAGGAACCTGATCATCTAGTTCCAAAGTATGTGTATTAGGCTCATGAGCATCAGTAAGTCTAAAAAGTTGTGGGTTTTGAGATATTACAGATTGCTCAAAATCATTGGGAAGACCCAACTCCCTCCAGACCTTAAAAATAGCACGAAGTGGCAATGACTTGGATCTAGACATGGACAAAAGCCGTACCAAACGGTCATGAACAACAGGCAAATTAGCATTAATAACCTCTGCTTCTGTGCGAGCTATTTCAAGTGCAGTGTCAGTCAACTTGCAAAAAGTCTTGGAGGTAGATGGGTCATAGAAGATGCGAAAGATGTGAGGATATCTTCGGAGAAAGGCTGGAGCACCACGATTGAGGTGGAGCTTTTGGGAGAGGCGAGAGAGGAAATCAATAGAAACTGATGGAGGTTTTTTGGTGGGATTAGCAAGAATCAAGTCCTGGATGGCAGTGACTTTAACGAGATTCTTGTGCTTGTCCATTAATTTCTCAAATGTAGCATCTCTAAACCTAGATGCCACATACTGGGCTGATGTTGTTTTGGATCGAGTCGTGATGGACGATAGAAAAGGGTGCTCAAATATAGATTTGAAGAACTGGATTTTCATCTTCATGCACATAACATCTTGACTTTTGCACTCAGCATTTCTCTGTCAACTTACAACAAACATGCAAAGACAAATTTTTGAAGAAATATGTAAAAAAGCATACCAATAAGCAGACATATGCCACCGAGCAAGCACAGTATGTTTTACTGTTTCAAATTGGTTTGCAAAGTTAAAAAGGAAGCTGAAATGTCTTGCCAAACACAATTTTACCAATGACGAATGGTACTATTATAATAGAGCCCATTTTTTTTTATATTAACCAAAAAAAAATTTTAAAAAGCCTTAGGAGGACCCAAAAAAAAAAAAAAAAAAGAAACAAATTATGGACATAAGAGATAGAGAGTGTTAGACAACCTAAAATATTCACTTAACCTAGTTTGTAACTGCAATTTTAATAAAAATTTTGGTACAATTATTAGAAGAGTAAGAGTTCTTACTGGATAAAAAAGAAGTACGAGTTTTATTGAAAAATAAAATAAAGGAGAATTTAAATATTGGATCATTTCAACAAAGGCTATAAAATGAAAAAGAAAGAAAGTTACAACTTTCTAGATTGACATTTGCAAAGGAAAGAAGAGAAACAAATTTGGAAGATAAGAAATGCCTCACAGTTTACATATTTGGGGGAAAAAATAAGGTTAAAACTACTAAGCTTACTTTATTACGTCTTTTAATTTATCCCTGTTATTATCCATTATTTATCTTCATTTTTATTACAAACTTCAAGAACTACTAAATTTTTTCCAAACTTTTATAGCTTTAAATGTTTGTTATTCTTTTATTCTATTAACGTAAGTTCCATTAGATTTCATTTCCTAACTTCCAATTAATTTAAATTTTACTTCTGAAAAATTTCTAGCCTATACTATCATAAATTGTTTTTATTAAGCTTATTAACACACCCACTTTCAATCACAAATGAGATATCATATTTAATCACAAAATAATCAAATTACAAACATAAAAACTCCTTAAGAATTTCAAGCGCCAAGTGACTACATAAAGTTAAATGTTCCAATGCCCTATACAAGTACCAAACGCCTCTTCAATTTATTCATCATCTTTTCACCCTTTTCACATAACAACGACTTAATTATTTTGTTAATACTAGAAATGAGGGCATTTAGTATTAAATTTAAATTTATCAACACAAGAACATTTTAAGTCGAATTATCTGATTATTATCTCTTTTTTTTCACAAAAGAGGAAAGAAAACAATTTAGGAAAACAAAAACAATATATACAAATACATATTTACTGTACCCAAAAAGTTTGGGAGGTGTACCTTTGAACTTTTACAAAGTCAATTGAGAACTTTGATTCACAAACCTAATAAATGTACTTGAAGTCTTGATCATGTTGTATCTCCACCCTAATGTCCACCTAAATGTATTCAAGCCATTCGATCATTTTAATCAATTGATTCATGGTGATATAAAAGATAAAAAGTTATAATGACTGGTAAATTGGTTTCCAGTAATATAAGTGAAAAACAACCCAGTAAATGAAAGGTTTAGTTATCAAATTGCATTAATGTATAGCTAAGGTGTACTACTTGATCGGTGAAAATGGGGCCTAGCACAAAGCAGCAACACTAAAATAATGCATTTCAACAGAACTGTACGTAGCAAAGCTGACTACTTATTTAAGAGGTGAACAGATGGAAGGCCAGAACTAATGTCAGTGATGGGTGTCATGCACGGCGTTATAAGTTTGGTACAGAGGATACAAGGTCTGTTAAGTTGAAAACTAAACAGAATACCAAGGAAAGTAAACTTTTTTCACTTAAAAGTTGCAGCTTTAAATGAAATAACAGAAAGAGAAGGCACAGTCACAAGAAAAAAGAAAAGAAGACAAGCAAAGACTAAAGCTTTTGACTGGAGCAAATATGCATTAATGTCAAAGTTTGATAAAAAGCAAGAGATAACCAAAAAAAATAAAAAAACTGAAAATGTATTGCAATATCTTTTAAAAAGATCACAAAGTCCAGGAGAAAGTTCTGACGTTTACCCGTGCAGATTTGCGCCCACACTTAGTATTAATGTTTCAAGGCACATGAGATAAGCTCAGCATGATTAGTGCCTGTCAATAGAGGAGAATGAGTTAGCATCAGCAATTTCAGACAGAAGCTTAACCAAAAGGGAAAAGCGCAAATCTATGTCTATTTAGTCTTAAACATAACATTAATACAACAGTCCTGAAGCAAAAGAACCTTTCTAAGCAAATAATAACACGATGAAAACAGCAAGGAGAAAAGCTTGATTAAGCATATGGCAAAAAAAGATTCGTCATTTAGAGCTATTATCCTTTGAACCAAAAGGTGAGATTTTTCAGCCTCAAACCAAAACACTCAACAGAATATGGAGAAACAGAAGCAAAATACAAGTGCAAGGGACATTTACTCCGAAAATAGAACAAATATAGATAAATCAATTAATTTCAGTAAGATTCTTATTTCAAGGTTGCAACCTTAAAGCAAAAAATGAGAAAAAAGTGAACATTTTCAAATATGAGAACAAAAGGCCTCATTTTAGTAATCTTCAGCATTATTTCGAGCTTGTCAGTAAGGCATTTCACATAATATTTACCAAACAAGCTTTTTCTTTTTGGCTTTTGAGATGTCACAGAAAAATAAAAACATAAGAACATGAATAGAACACAAAAACTCGTCATGGGTAATATGCAGCCATTGTCTGCCAATGCATCAGACAGAAAAGTATATGATAGCTGTAGAACTTTGCGACAGATTCTAAATACAAATGGGAAGACACAAAAAGGGGTGAGAATGGTTGAGTTTTCATTCTTTATTTCTCAAGTATTCCTGAATGCTACACTTCGAAGTAACGAAGATGACTGGGGACAGAACACAAACCTTAAGGAATCAGAAAAACAACACTATTCACGAAAGAAATATTCCCTATGGAAAGGGGAAGGACGTAGCAACGACAGGGAAGCAATAGCTTTACCCATAATTCACAAGTACAAGATCGATTCTAAGGCATTGAACCAACTTAAAGTCTTACAAGCAACTGAAATCTCTCGCGGACAAAGAAGAAGAAGAAGAGAAGAAGAAGAAGAAGAAGGAGAAGAAACGAAATGATAATCACCATTTAGTCAATAGAAAATCAATCACTATTTCCAATGTTCCAAAGACGTCAAAACAAATTCAAAACTCAGATTTCCAACGACCACCGAATTTCAACTAGTTCTCAATGATATTCAATGATTAGCCAAAACCCTAGAAATAAACCTTTAACGGCGTTATGTCAAACGGAAACCCCCGAAACCTCGTTTGGTTTCTGTGAAAAATCAGAAATCCTCCAAAGGCGAAACCTAAAAGGTTTTAGTTTTCCCAGAAGTGAATCTCAAATCCTTCAGGAGCAGTTCTACAGTTTGAATTCAATGTTTTCAATGCCACCAAATATTATAATTAAAGAAAAACAAAGAAGAAAAGAAGAAATTGTTAAGAAGCGATCCAACTAAGAAAACCAACAGTAAAAATCAAGACAAATAAACCAGATAAAAGTACAGATTTATTTAAATTCAACCAACTTCACCAACAACTACTTATCTCTAAGCAAGTTAATGCTTCAGACACCGATATCCCGTTATTATTCCATATCCTTTAACTTTCTCAGTAACCAAACAGAGCAAAAAGAAAAGAAAAAAGGCAATACAAACCAAGCTGACCAGCAGACAAAATGGCAGGATCTCTCCTCAGTTCCTTTCCGTGTACAGAGAGAGTGCATATGCTAGTGTTTATGCATTCCTTGAAAACGACGAACAGAGTGAAGAAACAAGGAACGGTAAATAGACCGAATAACTTGGGGACTTTTGTGACCAAATAATTATATTAGATTTATTATATAATAATAAATATTGGTACTGTAATAATATTTTATTTTTATTTTTTATTTTTTATATAACAATTTTATAGTAATATGACGGTGATTGAACTTTTAAACTTTAAATCTTTCCTTTAAACGGTTTAGTGTTTTGTTTTGAAAAATTGTAAAAATGTGCTTAATTTAATTATTTAGGTTTGTTTTGTTTTATTTTATTTTATGTTAATTATTTAGGTTTGTTTTATTTTATTTTATGAATTAGTTAATTAATCATATTATTTTGATTTTGACTAAGCAGTAGTATCTAAATTATTATAATTTTTTATGAGATCAATAATTTGTTTATCGTTGTATTACTAATCATTGATAACTGTAATTATCTAACCTTATATGATAAGCTAATATTCTACAAAGCAAGAAATCATTAAAAGTCAGACTTTAATTAACTTACCAGAAAGTCTATTACAGGACAAGATTAGCCTCCAAGTAACTCTTGTCTATACTTTCAATTTTGTTTTTTGAAGAAGCTCTTTATGGGATAAGCTAAAGGAGATACAAGCAGCATAAATGATCCTTGTTAATACGCAAGATTTCAACAACATCATTCATTAATCTGAACTTGAAGGGAATGTATGCATAAGGAATTTTTTTAATGATTTCAGGGACTGTGTAAGTTACTTACAAGTTAATGAACTTAATATGGAGGGACCTGAGTGGGTCGTAACTACTCTTCAGATCTAGGTTGCGCTTTTGCTTTTGCCCGAAGTGAAGTGGGTGGGTTGTTCTCTGGGAGATCTGGGTTGTTCTCGCGAACGTCGTCACCATGCTCTCGTGAACAAAGAGAAGAGAAGCTCGACCAGGAGAAAACCTCTCTTGCTACTCTCGCGAACTCATAAACGCCTCCGCTCCTGCACCTGAGTGGGTCGTAGCTACTCTCCATATTTGGATTGCGCATATGCTTTTGCGTGAAGTGCGGTTGGTGGGTTGTTCTCTGGGATATCCAAATTTGGGAAAGGCGTAAGATGAAGGACCTACAATGTGACGCTAACGGTATAAGGCAAATCTGCAAGAGGAAGGAGGGACATGACAAGAACTTCCCGGTAGTAGGCGGGGCAACTTCACCCCTATCCATGGAAGATTTCCCTGTGATCACACAAGAGGTTAGTTAAAATTTCGCATATGGAAACGAGGTAAACTCAATACCTTCAGATTCTCAAAACCTCTCCCCTAAGATTTGTTGGACCTCAAATTTTTTTCATTATGTTAGTAAGCATGATTTGAATAATTTTGTGGAATTGCTAGATAAATCATTTTTAATTGAAGTTTAATTATTATGTCAAGTCTAGGAAAATTCATTTCATGGATTGATGGAAATTTAAAGTATCAAATGGAAGAATTAAGATTAAGTTAAAGTATGGTATAATGTAAGTTAAATTGAAAAATTAAGAATGCATAATTGTATTTTGGGTGGATTACTCAAGGTTAGAAGCACTAAGGCATTAAAGGAAGGGTAAGGTGAACTTTCCTCACCCATTACGGGTAGAATAGGAAGAGGAAAAGATTGTCTTGTAAATAAGAAGACAAAAATGTGAAGCAGGGAGAGTAAATCAAAAAGTAAAAGAGAGAGAAAGAAGAAGAGAGTTTTCGGTGGAGTTAAAAAAAGAATAGAGCTTTGAACTAGGTCCCAACTTTTCTTAGTCTTAAAGAGAGAGTTGGAGATTACTCAAGAAGGGAAAAAGAAATAGGAAAGCAGGAGCTTTCTTCAGAACCAAGAATCTCATTATTCGGTGGGGATTCAAGGTAAGATTGATTTTTAACCTTTTGGAGTTTTGAAAAGTTTTTGGTTTAAAGAGCTTAAGAAATGTACGGGTTTAGGAATGCTATGGTCAATTTCATGCTTTGGTTCTTTGAGTTTTCAAATTCGAATGTCTACTGATTTGGGACTTTTGTAATGTTGAAGAAAATCAAGAGAGACAAAAGGAGCAAGAGGAAAGTCACGTTTGAACCACTTTTCAAGAAAGGAAACTAAAGTGGTTACAGTTTTATAATAGAGTAAATAAGCCATTTATTGTTTCTTTGAATAAAGAAAGCTAAATGTTTTTCAATTGCATCATGGATGTTGCATTTGTTTGCATTTGGTTGGCTGTGAAATTGTTGCATTTATTTGCTACATGAATTGTGTTCATGGTTTATAAAAATGTTTCTTTTTAAAAAGATGCAAGATTATGAAATCAAATTTTCAAGAACGTTTCTTTGAAATACCTCATGTGCATGAAAAACAAGTTTCTAACAAGATGCCATTTAGGGCAAACTGTTTTCAATTCATGAATTACATGTTATATGGGTTTGTGGTAGTCCCTCAAAAACCGTCACGTGCACGTTGACCCAAGAATAGGCTTCTCCTGCCTGCCCGCTAGTGGCATGGAGCTCCTTTAAAGACTCCCTTAAGTTTACAACTACACAGGATTATTAAATGGAAATATGTAGTGCGTTATGAATTGGACTTGCCCAAACCATTTTTGATGTGTTTATGTGTTTATGATTGTGAAAAATTTTATGCATGCATGATTTACAAGTGCTCATGAACTGTTTGATTGAGCGAGGATTTTTAAGAATTAAGTGTTTACTATTTTTCCATGAAAAACTATTACGATTTCCAAGTATATATAAGGACAAAATTCTTTGAAAATAATTTTGCTTATTTCTCACTTATAAAATTGTCACCCACGAGCTTTAAGCTCACTCATTCTCAATTCTGTCCCATTTAGGTGATGACCAAGAGAATTGAATAAGTCAAAAGTCAAGGCAGCACACCAGCCTGCATGCTTCTTTTGTATTTTTAAGTTAGAATTTTTGAGAATTCAAGGCTTTAGTCATATTTCAAGTTTTATTAGCTCAAGTGTATTATGTATTGTGGCTTAAAATGTTCAGTAAAGCTTTGTAAAGACTTCTGCCTTTTAATATGAATGGAATAGATTTCTCTCTATTATTATCAATGAAATGTAATTTGGGTCTGTTATGACCACTTTTAAGTTTTCATATTGCATATGATGTTCAGATGAGTTTGATGCTTTGGGGGAAATAGTTGATGTTTATGTTTTGTATATTCTGTCCTTGGAATCGAATGAATGAGGGTAGTTGAAAAGATTTAAGTTTGCATTAAGTAAGGTAGATTGCAAGAAGAAATACAGACTCAAGGAATCGTCTGTGATGACGTCAGAAGACAGACCCAAGGAAAACACAGACGAAAGGAGTCGTCTGTGATGATGTCAGAAGATAGACCCAAGAAACCACAGACCCAAGGAAAAAACAGGCGAAAGGAATCGTCTGTGATGACGTCAGAAGATAGACCTAAGGAAACACAGACCCAAGGAAAACATAGACGAAAAGAATCGTCTATGATGATGTCGGAAGACAGACCCAAGGAAACTCAGACTATAAAAGACAGATGATAGGAAGTCAAAAACAGACGATAAGAAAGTCAACCATAGACGATAGAACACGGACGATAGACACAGACGATAGGAAGTCAAACATAGACGATAAGAAAGTCAACCACAGACGATATGAAGTCAAACACAGATGATAAGAAAGTCAACCACAGACGATAGAACACAGACGATAGAACATAGACGATAGAACACAAACGATAGGAAGTCGAACACAGACAATAAGAAAGTCGAAGACAGATGAAAGGAAACACAGACCATAGGCAAACCTAGACCATAAGCCAAACACAGACCATAAGCAAACATAAATGATAGGCCAACCATAGACGATACAAAGAAGGAGTTAAGCCAATATGATTGAACATTCACTTAGTTGGAATTAATCACAGAATTCACAAATTAATGGTTTTCAACAAGAAGGGGTTTATCAAGGATCAAGAAGCAGTTAGGGACTTAAGCTATAAGTATAAGTCAAATGACAAGAAGTACTGAAGAGGTCAAGATGAAATTTCAAGTTGAGGATTGTCCTGGTGAGGGCACTCCACCTTTGTGGGATATGCGTCCAGATGTCACTTAGGACGTCAGACACGTGTCTCGTAAGGGCGGGGTCCCAAAACTTATGGTATTAGAGCGACTAGGTTAAGGTCCGGGTTTAGGACCAAGTTTAGGAGTATCCGAATCATGAATTGGGAAGGTTGAGACATGAAGTGTACATGTATTGTTTTAAATGAACAATTTGCATTAATTTGAATTGTGTTTCATGATCTGAAATTGTGTTATACAATTTGAACTATTTTGCACAATTTGAAACTATTGTGCATGAATTAAAGATTTTATTTGGTTTTATATTGAAGGAGTAATTATGCCACCTTGAAGAAGAACTCGAAGAGCTTTGACTCAATCCAGCTCTCGCCAAGGGAGTACGGATGAATCCTTTATCCCACAAGATTCAGGGACACATGCTGCTCTAGATGCTGAGGCACCTAGTGTGCAATATGAGGTGCCTCCACCACCTCCTCCTATGCCTCAAACCAACCCTTTAGATCCACGGTTTTTTCAGGCTTTTGCTCAGGCTTTCTCATATGCCATGGGCCAAGGATCTCAAGTTCCAGTGCAAGCTCCAGTGGAGAGGACTGGACAATATGATAAGCTCTGCAAGTATGGAGCTGTGAACTTCAATGGGACTACAAATCCCGAAGAGGTTGAAGCATGGTTGAAGAGGACCGAGAGGGTCCTAATTCAGATGAAGTGTCTGGATGAGGAAAAGTTAGACTATGCAGTGAGCTTGTTAAAGGGGGATGCACTTCATTGGTGGGAATCAGTGCCCCACAGTCAGGTTATGCCTCCAGTGTTGACAAGGAGAGATTTTGTAGAGATGTTTAGGAAGAAGTATCTCTCGAGAGTCTACATTCAATAGAAAGCCAGGGAATTTCTAAACCTCACACAGAGGGATATGACTATGAGTGAGTATGAGCTGAAGTTTACCCAGCTTTCAAGATATGCAGTAAACATTATGGCAAATGAAGAAGATAAGTGCTACAAGTTTGAGGGAGGTCTTCACATGGGGATCAAGGAGAAAGTCTTGATCCACAATTTCTCTGACTACCAGCAGTTGGTAGATGCTGCACTGTAGGCTAAGAAACTAGAGAATATAAAGAATGAAGTGAGTAGGAAGAGGAAGAACAGGGAGCAGTCTTCTACGAAGGGGACGAGTGCTCGAATGCCTGTGAGGGGTGTGAGGAGCTTCCATCCACAGGGAGAGGCAGGGAGTGGCGCCACTACTAAGAACAAGCAAGCAAGGGCAGTATCAGTGCAAGCCTCAACAACAGGAGGCAATAGCATGGTGGGGAGGAGTAGATTCACAAATCCCCAATGTGAGCATTGTGGGAAGCTACACAAGGGAGAGTGTTGGACTCCGTTTCCGAAGTCCAACTCTTGATCATTATCGATTCATCTTGTTGCTCTGATACCAAAAATATTGGCCCTGGTCTCCTACGTAATTCATGGCGACTATGCGTCACCATTTAGGAATATATTTGCAATAATAATAATAATTGGAAACATTTCAACAAAATAAATTATAACCTTAAATTTAATTAAAAATCTAGAAAAAAAATTCGTGGTGGGGTCATAAAATAATTTCGAACATATAATTTAATTATTAAAAACATAATGATTTAATAACCACAATTAACTGTTAATAAAATAATTAATGGATATTATCAATAAAAGAATTTTCAGCAAAAATAAACAAAGAATAAATGATTTGATAATAAAAAGATTAATTATAAATTAATTAGGAAAATGGGAAAGGCGGTGCGGGGTGTCTTCTAGATTCAGGAGCTTGCAATTGCGACCTGGTCACGATCGTGAAGTGACAGATTAGAGACGTCGCAATCGCGAACTGTGATTTTCTTGCCCCTATCGCGATCGCGAAATTCCAGACTCTGTACTGTCACGATCGCACCGCCTTGCGATTGCGACTGTCGCGATCGTGCCGTGTTACGATCGCGACTTGGTGACTCGGGGATGTCACGATCGTACCTGGTCATGATCGTGACTTCCCAGTTTAACCCCTTCAATTCAAATCAACATAACTTTCAATCTAGTAACCCAAAAATTTCAATCTATATATCAATAAAAAGCTCAGACCAAGCCCTACAACTTTTATGAAGACAACTTTGTCCAATTTTGCATGTATCGTTATAATTTAATCGATTAAAAGAAGGTAACCATTCATTCTAACTTATACACCAAATTATGCATAATGTTCTCAAACATAGTCATTTTATAAAGGTTCTAACTCTCACATCAGTCATCCAAAAATTTCAATCCAAAAATTCGACCTGTATCCCTCCAATTTAATCAGTTAAAGTTCGATTACCATTTCAGCCAAATTCCTACTACAATTATGCATAAACGACCACCCAGACACAGCCACCTTATAATGGTCATAACTTCTGCATTTGATGTCCAAAAATTCCAATCTTTAGAGCGATAGAAAGCTAAGAGGATACTCTACAACTTTTATTTAAACCACTAAGCCCAATTCTACCTAGATCAGTACAGATTACTACCCAAAGTTTCAGATTACCCTTTTTCCCCCATTCCTTATTTTCACTCACCAATTCACAACAATTCTCACCCAAATTTCAAAGGACCTGAACCAACATGAATTTCCCTTACGTACCAAACTCCTTGCTACACAATTTACCATAACCAAACCATCACATTATCTCCTCACAATCAGTACCCAATCGACCTCATAGGGTAAAATTTTGCATACATATATAAATATCAATTCATAACATCGAAGCGATACATATTTTCATATTTGTTTTACAATGTCGCAACAGTATCACAATCACAAAATACATGTAGTGTCATGGTCACAAATTACATACTATAATGTTTCTGCTGACATGCTCTAGGATCACCTAAATGTGATTAACACTAACTTAGTTACAAAATCTAAAATTTCTTTGAGTATGCCAAAAACTTTGCAAGGCTTCTATGATCTGCTGGTTCTTCACCTGAGGAGTAGAAAATGTGGGGTGAGCT
>JAOSBN010173219.1:0-20240 GCA_027563595.1 Erythroxylum suave | reverse complement strand
CTTGGAAACCGAGCTCTGATACCAATTGAAGTAAATCACATGTTAGTATAGACTTTATGTACAAGAAACTCGATACATAGAAGAGGGGTTGAATGGTGTATCCCTTTTCGTAAATACGAAAATCTTGTTAAGTACTTCTTTTTCTTGTTAAGAAGATATCACTCAGATTATAAGAAAGTTATTACGTAGTTAAATCGCAAAATAACTTCCAGCTAATTGTCTAACAACAAAGTAAACTGAAGTAAAGGATAGAAAGTAAACACTGCGATTTTTATACTGGTTCACCATAAACCGTGGGCTACGTCCAGTCCTCAGAGTTCGTCTGAGTGTTTCACTGTACTCCAAACAATTACAAGTATTATTTTCTCTTCCAGAGCCTTTTCAGGTCTCTTACACCAAGTATTCTTTCAGCTATCTTAGCCTCTCCAGGCTATATGCCTTCTCTTTCTCTCATTAGAAAAAGATATCGTGAGCTATTGTTACAGAATATTTAGCTCTCTCAGTATCGCACTATAGAAATTCTCTTTTCTAAGTAAGCACTCAAAGATCAGAGATTTCTCAAAGTTGTAAGACCTGTAAAAAACATTCGTTCATTCGCTCGAAAGCTTCGACTAAGACTAATATTTATAGCCTCTATCTCTAACTGCTTCTTGATCTTTGATAACCTCTTCTTGATTCTTGATAACCGTCATTTAGTTGAGTTCTATAACTAACTCCAACTAAGTAACCGTCCGATGTGCTACCGTATCATCTTGCGTCTGTATGTTTGCGTCTACATTGACTTGCATCTGCTTTGTCTTATGTCTATGTCTTTGCGTCTATGAATTTGCGTCTATATCTTTGCGTCTATGACTTTGCGTCTATGTCTTTGCGTCTATCTCTTTGCATCTATGTCTTTGCATCTATCTATTTGCGTCTATGTCTTTACGTCTATGTCATCTTGCGTCTATGTCTTTGTGTCTATCTTTTTGCATCTATGTCTTTACGTCTTTCTCTTTGCACCTATCTCTTTGTGTCTATTTCTTTGCGTCTATCTTTTTGCGTCTATCTCTTTGCGTCTATTTCTTTGCGTCTATCTTTTTGCGTCTATGTCCTCTTGCGTCTATGACTTTACCTCTATGACTTTGCGTCTATCTCTTTGCATCTATGTCGTCTTGCGTCTATATCTTTGCGTCTATCTCTTTGCGTCTATCTTTTTACATCTATGACTTTGCGTCTATCTTCATGCGTCTATATTAACTTTCGTCTGTATTGACTTTTGCATCTATGTTGTCTTGCATCTGTGTTGACTTCGTCTATGTCGACTTCGTCTGCACACTTAACACACTTGTCAAAACATTCATTTGTTTCTAACATTATTATTATTTGATTATCATCAAATTGATCATCGTAAAGTCCTCTTGACTTAACATGTCGGAGATGATTTTTTTCCGCTTTTGGTGTTGTATTCGCCACTTAGGCAGAAATGGAGAGGGCCTTTGTTGGTTCATAAACTAGATTAAATCGTTTGAGCTTTAGGCAGTAACCGATCATCAAGAGAACAAAAACAAGCAGAAGAAAAAAATTACAAGCATAATATATATACAGCAAGAGAAAAACTTCAATAAAACTAAGTAACTGCACATACTAATCATGCTTATAAAAATGAGACTAGAAACACGCAATTCAACTCTGATATTACTGTAGATTTATATAAAGGACTAACCTTAGTGAGAAAGCGGTCGACCGATTTGCTGTTTGCTAATTCACGTTTTACGGTTGACTACCAGAGTCATCGTTAATTCACACCCCAAATCCTAAGCCTTGATGGTTTGCTTCACGTGAGAAAGAATGGTGGAGAAAACCTTACTGTCCTTTGTTTTGTGAATGAAATTTTGCTTTTTCATCCATTAAGCCCTCTCTTATGAAGGGGACAAATAACGAATATACTTCTTAGTGGTTGTTATTTTCATAAACTGCCAACATAAATATATAAGTGTGAGTAATTCTTTGCTCTAAACTGCACTTCAAAATCAACTAGGGTCAAGATTGTCACTCTCCACTTTAAAGGTCATGCTTAAGAATGTTATCAACAATGGTTGAGGAATAAAGATGAAACAAGGGAGTTTAAGATGGAAAGGATTTATGAAGGTAGTAAAGAAAATGTTTGATAGAGAGATCTTCGATGATCCCATAGGAGATTTCAAGAAGTTGCGCTAGAAGAATAGTGCAAGAATATTGTCATCAATTCGACAGACACTCCAATAGAAACCTATTTGAGGAATACTTGATAGGTTTTTTATTAAAGACTTAAACCCAAGCTAGTACCATGGTGAAGTTATTAGACCCATAGAGCCTTTAACATGCTTAATTCATTAGAAGCAACAAAGAGTTATAGTTGCTGTGAATATGTCCACATTCATTCAAAATGGAGCTAAAAGGTAGTATTGGGGTCAAGGTTTTCCAACAATAGAGCCAGATTTACCACTTAATCATCTGAGAAATAAGGGTTGAAAAGGTTTATTACTGTTACCCAATCTCCTAGGAAACAAATCAAGAGCAAGTGAGACGAAAGGGACACAACCTCCAAGAGCAATGAATAGTAGTGAGTTTGGCGAAAAGAGGGCCAAAGTCCTATATTTTTGGTGTGACAAGTGCAACATACCCAGCCACAAATTCCAAAAGAAACAATTCCACTTACTCTGATAGAAGAGAAGGAGAGGTTTAAAGACAAGGGAGAAACACCAATTTCGGAAGAAAGCGAGGAATTTCCTGTTGGTGTATGCCCTTGCAGCCAATTTATTTTGGTTGTAAATTTATTTGTATGACAAAATGTTATTCAATAAAAGGCATTCTTTATCTTTCTGTATTTATTAATTATTTAATTATTAATCATTAAGATAAAATCCATGGAATAATTATTATGCAATTAGAAATTATAATATGATTATAATTATGAGATTTGAATTGCATTTGTTATATTATTCCTAAAATGTTCCTAGTCGTACTTTCATCAAGACGGGGTATTGATCAAATGGTTAGATTAGCACATGTTTGTTTCTTTCTTATGAAGAAAGTAATTGATCTCATAGATTAAAGTGTGGATACACTTAAACAAACATGTGGGTGCTTATTAGAGAATAAGTTCACTGAACTAACCCGATTATGAGAATCCCAAATGGAACATTACTTGTGTATCTGTGGATTATCTCATTGTGATGGTTGTATAATTGATCCTTAGACTTGAGATTATCAAAGTTATCTCAAGTAGAAATTACTATGTTTTGATGCTATTTATGTTCTACTCTTGGAGTAGTTCAATTCGGTAGTTATTGGATATAGTATAAACTATATAGAGATAGTTGAGTAAATCAATAAAGAATTCGTTGTCCTAAAGTAATTAGGAAGAATGTTCTGTTGTTCTTGATTACTAATGATTTTGGGGATCTCTGGCCAGAGTAAATTGAAATTTGGAAAATTTGTTTCCAAATATCAATTATAAATCATTTCCTAATTAGCAAGAACGAACATGATAGGATTATTTAGAGTAGACACGAACTCCATACTCTAAGTCTAATTGGAACATTAGATGATGAAAGGATTAATTTATACATCATAGCCATGCATAGAAAGGTTAAGTTGTAACATCCCATTACCTATGGGAAGTTTAGAATAGTAAATAGGAGTGTTCAGTGAGAGGCAAGAGATGTTTTTTTCATGCTCATGCATAAAATGCTATACATATACAAATGAATAGTGAATTTTTCTGCACATGAAATAAAGTGTACATGCATTCATGAATAATTCCAGGCATAATTGGATTGAATTGCGAATTTTTGAGAATTATGAATTTTAGTGAACTTAGGATTTATTTTGTAATTTATAGAGTATTATAGAAAATAGGAAAACGAAGAAGAAAAATCAAATGAAGATTTAGAGATAGTTGGATTGTAAAGACGAGAGTTAGAGGGAGTTAGTTCAAAAGAAACTAAGTCAAGATGTAGACCTTAGGAAGATGACAAGTGTGAAGTTGTTTTTATCATGTGTCAGAAGTTTGAGTAATTCGAGAGTTAAAAAGGGGTTGATACTTTTCCTAAGTTCTTTCCTTGTTATCATCATCTCCAAATTTCTTCCCATACACAGAGTTTTCCATCAAACTCCTTCTGAGAGTCAACTCTGATTCTTCATATCCCTCACCATTTGAGAGAAATCTGAAATGGCTCATTAGGTTATGGAATTGGATTTAAATGGTTTGTTGTATAAACCCTACGAACAATGCTAGTTAAGTGAGGTTCGATATTTGATTGTGTTTATGATAACCTTGATGGAAGGATACCCGGGATTGTCATGAACATGCATTGTACATAATTCATTCCATATATGTGCATTAATGAACGCGCATAATTGTGCAGATTGTGATATACGTGTGTGTTATTTTGTTATAGAGGAACAGTTTGAACGTCAACTTCCAGACGTTGTCGGTACTTCTAGACGTTAACTTTGGGAGCAACTTGTGAGTAACCTAGATGGTTTCTCTCGAATTATTGTTTGCTTATGTTATGCTGTGAATGATAAATGAATGTGAAATGAATGTGTTTGATTGTAGATTCCGGACAGAAGGTCCGATGAAAATGAATGGGGATTGGGATATTGAAGTGTTACTTATATGTGAATGTGAAGACCTATGTGCTATATAATGTGACTGATTGGGTTACCTGCATTCCACGCATGAATGCATAATCAGATAATGGAAGTTGTGACTAGAGTAGCCAACGATCAGAGCTTAAAGATCAACGAGTGAAAATGAGCCTTGAGCTCACAAGTGTTTCAGAGCCTCAGGCTCAACGTATAATGAGCCCTATATTCTCATCAGATAAGGGATAGCTATTAATGAGCCCGGGTATCCAAAATAGATACGGGAAAGTTCAGGCACTCGGTCACAACGTAACAATTGGAAAAAGGGTTTCATGATCATTTCATATGCATCTAGTTATGTTTGATTTATTGGAAATGCATAATTTGCATATGCTTGAGTGGAAATATGAAATGTGATCCAATGTGGTAATTTGTTATGTGAAATGATGTGTTGCACAAATTGTGTGAACCATCGATGATGGTTACCTCCTTGAGTTTGCAAAACTCACCAAAATTGTAACGTTGTCTTTTCAGGATTGAGAGACAACTTTAGCTACTAAGAGGCTCTACTAGCTGTGTGGATAGTGTTTGGCAAAAGAAGTCATGGCTCAAAGGTCGGTCAGCTGGGATTTTTGGACAGATTAGATAGATTTTGTATATTTTCCTCTTTCATGTAATATTATTGTATTAGGTTTTGATGATGTACATATGGAAATTGTTGAAAGATACAATGTAGACTTCGATTTTGTGTAGTGAAATGAGCAAAATGTTGGGTTTCAACATATTGTGATTTCCATATGATACTTTATAATGAAAAAAATGATATGATGCCATGTGAAGTTAATGTAGCCACCGATCATAGCTCACCCTTATCATAGGATATATACCGGAATGATCTCCGGGTGTCCCAGTGTGTACCCTGCGGTAAGAGAGTGCTACATTTAGGTTGTATCAGAACATGGTTGGCATCTTTTGGGACATATAGAACGTTAAGCCTAAAATATCGTGAGAAGTGCAGAAAAATGATTAAAATTTATTATTTTTTATAGGTCATTCGTTCTAGGTGATCAAGTTGATCGACCAGCTGACCAAAGATCGGTAGGAGCCAGTAGAGAGTCCTCGGTACCTCGATCTGAGGAGATGCCTACAAGAGTTCCCGAGAGAAGGGAGAGGAGGTATGTTGCGGAAGCAGGGAGCTGTGGACCTTTATGGCAACACAAACCTTGCCGAGGCCAAGGGATGGATAGAGAGGATACAGAAGGTATTTGATCAGATGGATTGCGAGCCTGATGAGAGGTTCAATTATGCAGTGTTCTTACTGTAGGGCCCAGCTTATCAGTGGTGGAAAACTATTCCAGGCAATACCACTAGGCCCTGCCAATTAAAGTGGGAAGACTTCCTGAGGGTCTTCAAGGAGAACTACATGCCCAAAATCTACTTGGATAGGAAGATGGAAGAGTTTCTGGGTTTGAAGCAGGGTAGGATGTCAGTGGTTGAATATGAGATTCGATTTAATGAGCTGATGGGTTATGCTACTGCTTTGATCCCTACAGAAGAAGACAAGTGTAGGAGGTTTGAGAATGGGCTTAATATGGAGATCAAAACAAGGTTGGCACGGTCAGATCTGGTTACTTTCATGGAGTTAAGGGCTGCTTCGATTAGAATTGAGTAGCTGATGAGAGAGGCACATGCTGAGATTGGGCAAGGGTCTAGAGGGAAAAGGCTTAGTGAGAGTCAGGGCAGTTTTGGCAGGAGTTTCAGTAAGTGCCTAAACAGAGTTTTCAGACCACCAATTAGATCAAGGCAGTCAGGATCTGGGCAGAGGGGTAGGTTTTCACAGACTGGCAGTAGAAGGGGTACAGGACATAATCAATTTCCAGCTTGTGAGCACTGTGAGAAGAGGCATGGTGGTGAGTGTTGGAGACTAACTGGAGCTTGCCTCAAATGCGGCTCCATGGACCACCAGATTAGGGATTGCCCTGATACTTTAGGAGTTCAGTCTGCTGTTAGTGGGCGAGCTAGGAGTAACACTACTGTCCAGTAAAGTAGGGGTGGTGGATCTAGACAGAGAGGCCGAGGTGGAGATAGATGAAGAGCTGGGGGTCCTTTCATGAAGACTGAGGGGCGGGGTAACCGACCACAATCTCAGGCCCGAGTCTGTGCTATGACTAGGCAGAAGGCTCAGGACTCACCAGATGTTGTGGCAGGTGCACTTCTTATTTATGATTTTGAAGCTTTTGCACTGTTAGATCCAGGATCCACACACTTCTTTATCGCACCGCATTTGGCATGTAGGCTACATTATAAGAGGGAGTTGTTACAGTATGGGTTAGAGGTGAGTACACCAATAGGTAGTA
This sequence comes from Erythroxylum suave, assembly GCA_027563595.1. Classification (NCBI taxonomy): domain Eukaryota; kingdom Viridiplantae; phylum Streptophyta; class Magnoliopsida; order Malpighiales; family Erythroxylaceae; genus Erythroxylum; species Erythroxylum suave. The sequence continues at coordinate 13,269 of JAOSBN010173219.1, read as the reverse complement.
CTACAGTGATAGGAGAAGTTTGCAAGAGATGTCTGATTCGGATTAATCAAGCAGAGTTGGAGGCAGACTAGATTGTATTACAGTTGAGGGAGATAGATTTGATCCTAGGCATGGATTGGCTCACTGTTCATAGGGTCATCGTAAACTGCTACACCAAGGAAGTAGTGCTGGAATCTCCTGGTTAGCCGAGAGCAATTTTCAAAGGAGTTAGTCAGGCAGTGCCAGCCAAGATGATATCATTTATGAGTGCACTGAAATTGATGCAGGGAGGATGTGAGGCTTATCTGGTCCATGTCATTGATACTAGGGCTAAGCAAAGTGTTCAAGACATTCTCGTGGCTAGGGAGTTCCTAGATGTGTTTCTCGATGAGCTACCTGATTTACCACCAGATCGGGAAACGGAGTTCACAATTGATCTAGTTCCCTGTGCTGCTCCTACATCTATTCCTCTATATAAGATAGCGCCTGTGGAACTAAAAGAGTTGAAGGCTCAGCTTCAGGAGTTGTTAGAAAAGGGTTTTATTAGACCCAATGTTTCACCTTAGGGAGCTCCAGTACTATTTGTGAAGAAGAAGGATGGGACTTTGAGGTTGTACATCGGTTATAGGCAGCTAAATCAGGTGACAGTGAAGAATAAGTACCCACTTCCTAGAATCGACAATTTACTTGATCAGTTACAGGGAGCTCAAGTATTTACTAAGCTGGATCTAAGATTCGAGTATTATCAGTTGAAGATAGCAGAGGCTGATGTACCTAAGAGTGCATTTAGGAGTAAGTATGGGCACCACGAGTTTCTAGTGAAGCCATTTGGGCTGACTAATGCCCCGGCATCTTTTATGGCCTTGATGAATAAGGTGTTTCAGCCCTACTTAGATCGATTTGTGATTGTGTTTATTGATGATATCTTGGTGTATTCAAAGAGTAGAAAGGAACATGCTGAGCATCTGAGGGTCATTTTATAGATTATGAGGGAGAAGCAGTTGTATGCCAAATTCAATAAGTGTGAATTTTGGCTGGATCAAGTTGTGTTTCTGGGACATATAGTGACTGGAGATGGCATACAGGTGGATCCAAAGAAGATAGAGGCAGTGATGAATTGGAAAGCTCTGAGGAATGTGTCTAGAATCTAAAGCTTCCTAGGATTGGCCGGATATTACCGGAGATTTGTCGAGGGGTTTTCTTTGATCTCAGCCCCTCTGACAAAACTTCTGAGGAAGAATGTAGTGTTTAGATGGAACGAGGAGTGTTAGAAGAGCTTTGAGGAGCTTAAGCATCCATTAACTTCTGCACTGGTGTTGACTATTCCATCAGGGACCGGAGGATATGTGGTGTATAGTGATGCTTCACATCAAGGATTGGGATGTGTATTGATGCAGCATGGCAAGGTGATCGCCTATGCAACGAGACAATTAAGGTCTCACGAGATTAATTATCTGGTACATGATTTAAAACTAGTTGCGGTTGTTTTTGCTCTAAAGATTTGGAGACACTACTTATATGGAGAGACCCTTCAGGTTTATACAGATCATAAGAGTTTGAGGTATCTATTGAGCCAGAAAGAGTTTAATTTGAGATAGAGGAGATGGATTCAGTTGCTGAAAGACTATGATTGCACTATTGAGTACCACCCGGGGAAAGCAAATATGGTGGCTAATGCCTTGAGTAGAAAGTCTAATACCAGTGTAGCTCATATTCAGTTATCGAGGCTACCTAATTTGATTCATTTGAGAGCTCTGAATGTGGAGTTGAATCTAGAACACAATAAGGCATTGATTGCTACATTGAAACTTAGGCCGATGTTACATGATCGAATCAGAAAAGTACAGAGGAAAGATCCTAAAATGGAGAAGCTTATGGAGAAAGGGAAGATGAATCCAGATTTCGAATTTGAGTTGAGGGATGGGACACTATGGTTGAAACAAAAGCTGTGTGTCCCTAATGTAGATGATCTGAGGAAGGAGATTCTTGAGGAAGCTCATATGGCTTCCTATGCTATACATCTTGGTACTACCAAGATGTATAACACATTAAAGCAAGATTTCTGGTGGCTTGGAATGAAGAAGCAAGTGGCAGAGTATGTATCTAAATGTATGACATGCCAGCAAATTAAGGCTGAGCACCAGGCTCCTGTAGGAAAGCTCTATTCATTGCCCATTCCAGAGTGGAAATGGGAACGAATTACTATGGACTTTATGATGGGTTTGCCTAAGACCCCTAGGCAGAATGATGCTATATGGTTGATAATGGATCGGTTGACTAAGTCAGCCCATTTTTTACTAGTGAGAGAAAATAATTCACTTGATCAATTAGCTCAGCGATATGTTAATGAGGTGGTGAGACTGCATGGGGTTCCAGTATCCATTGTGTCGGACAGGGATCCTAGATTTAGTTCGAGATTTTGGAGGAGCTTGCATTCTGCTATGGGTACTAAGTTGAACTTCAGTACAACATTTCATCCTCAGACAGATGGACAAAGTGAGAGGACAATTAAGACAGTACAGGATATGCTCAGGGCGTGTGTATTGGACTTTAGAGGAGCTTGGGATTAGTATATGGCATTGATAGAATTTGCATACAACAACCACTTCCATAGTAGTATCGGAATGGCACCATATGAGACGTTGTATGGTAGAAAGTGTTGGTCGCCATTATATTGGGATGAAGTGGGCTTGAGAATGGTTAAAGGCCCCGAGTTGATACAAGACACAGTGGATAAGGTGAAATTGATCCAAAGCCGAATTAAAGCGACTTAAGATAGGCAGAAGAGTTATGTGGATCAACATCGACGTGATATGGATCAACATCGACGTGATATGGAGTACAATGTGGGAGACAAGGTATTCTTGAGAGTGTCACCTTAGAGGGGAGTTTTGAGATTCGGTGAAAAGGGCAAGTTAAACCCTAGGTACATTGGTCCTTATGAGATCATTGAGAGGGTAGGACCTTTGGCCTATAAGTTGGCCTTACCGAATGAGATGTCTCAATTGCATAATGCGTTTCACGTGAGTATGCTCCAAAGATACCGATCGGATCCGACACATGTGATACCGGCTCAGGAGATTGAGGTTGCTAGTAACTTAAGCTATGTGCAGGAGCCAATCAAGATTGTGGGATCACAAATCAAGCAGTTGAGGAATAAAGTCATTCCATTGGTGAAAGTACTTTAGAGAAACCACTCAACTAAAAAAGCAACTTGGGAGACAGAGGAGCATATGAGGAGGCAATATCCCCACCTGTTCGAGCAAACAGGTAAGAATTTCGAGGACGAAATTCCTTTTAAGGAGGGGAGAGTTGTAACATCCCATTACCTATAGGAAGGCTAGAATAGTAAATAGGAGTGTTCAGTGAGAGGCAAGAGATGCATTTTTCATGCTCATGCATAAAATGCTATACACATACAAATGAATAATGAATTTTTCTAAACATGAAATAAAGTGTACATGCATTCATGAATAATTCCAGGTATAATTGGATTGAATTGTGAATTTTTTAGAATTATGAATTTTGGTGAACTTAGGATTTATTTTGTAATTTACAGAGTATTATAGAAAATAGGAAAAAGAAGAAGAGAAATCAAATGAAGATTTGGAGATAGTTGGATTGTAAAGACGAGAGTTAGAGGGAGTTAGTTCAAAAGAAACTAAGCCAAGATGTAGACCTTAGGAAGATGACAAGTGTAAAGTTGCTTTTATTATGTGTCAGAAGTTTGAGTAATTCGAGAGTTAAAAAGGGGTTGGTACTTTTCCTAAGTTCTTTATTTGTTATCATCATCTCCAAATTTCTTCCCATACACAGAGTTTTCCATCAAACTCCTTCTGAGAGTCAACTCTGATTCTTCATATCCCTCACCATTTCCTTTACTCCTAAAGTATTTCTTCTGCCTTAAGAAAGACCAGAAGTTGGTTAGTATTCACGGAGGAGTACGTGATTTTGCATGAAATTAAGACTTTGGGGATAGTTGAAGATCTTGGAGTTTTTCAACAAGAAGGTAGTGAATAAATTCTTTAGAAATGGAGACTTTGAAATAAATTTGATGAGTTACTGTCATCTGCATGAACATGGCATTTTCGTATAATTATATTCTTAAACACTGTGTTAAAGGGGTGCAAAATTTGGGAATATGGTGTTATTTGGGTTTTGATAGATTATTAGTGATCAGGTGTTGTGAGATGGTTCTTGGAGTTGAAATAGAAATAAAATGACGTATAAGATTAGTGTAGAGAGTTAGATATGGAAAGGAGATATGCTCTGTTTCTTCATTGAGCATGTATGAATACTTAGGTGTTTATATGAGGGTTAATGAAGACTTAGAGATATTCAGTTGCATAGACGTATGGTCTGTATTCTATCGTCTATGTTTTATCATCTGTGGTTGACTTTTATTGTCTGTGTTGACCACTTTGCGTCTATGTTTTATCGTCTGTGGTTGACTTTCTTTGTCTATGTTGACCACGTATCGTCTATATTCTATCGTCTATGTTTTATCGTCTGTGGTTGACTTTCTTCATCTATGTTGACCACGTATCATCTGTATTCTATCGTCTATGTTTTTTTGGTCTGTCTTTTCAATTTCGTCTGCCTTTGAGAATTCGTCTGCCCTTAGACACTTCGTCTGTCTTTTGGCATATCGTCTGTCTTTTGTTTCCGTCTGTCTTTAGCCATCGTCTGTGTTTTGAACATTCGTCTACTTCTACTTTGCCTACCTTCTGCTTATAGGACCAAATTATATCTATTGCACTCTTTGACTAGAAAGTCAAGTGTTGAGAGAAATCTGAAATGGCTCATTAGGTTATGGAATTGGATTCAAATGGTTTGTTGAGGTATAAATCCTACGAACAATGCTAGTTAAGTGAGGTTCGATATTTGATTGTGTTTATGATAACCTTGATGGAAGGATTCTTGGGACTGTCATAAACATGTATTGTACATAATTCATTCCATATATGTGCATTAATGAACACGCATAATTATGCAGATTGTGATATAAGTGTGTGTTATTTTGTTATAGAGGAACAGTTTGAACATCAACTTCCAGACATTGTCGACACTTCCAGGTGTTAGCTTCGGGAGCAACTTGTGAGTAACCTAGATGGTTTCTCTCGAATTATTGTTTGCTTATGTTATGTTGTGAATGATAAATGAATGTGAAATAAATGTGTTTGATTGTGGATTCCGGACAGAAGATCTGATGAAAATGAATGGGGATTGAGATATTGAAGTGTTACTTGTATGTGAATGTGAAGACCTATGTGCTATATAATGTGACTGATTGGGTTACATGCATTCCATGCATGAATGCATAATCAGATAATGGAAGTTGTGGCTAGAGTAGACAACGATCAGAGCTTAAAGCTCAACGAGTAAAAATGAGCCTTAAGCTCACAAGTGTTTAAGAGCCTCAGGCTCAACGTATAATGAGCCATGTATCCTTATCGGATAAGGGACAGCTATTAATGAGCCCCGTATCCAAAATAGATACGGGACAGTTCAGGCACTCGGTTACAACAACGTAATAATTAGAAAAAGGGTCTCATGATCATTTCATATGCATCTAGTTATGTTTGATTTATTGGAAATGCATAATTTGCATATGCTTAAGTGGAAATATGAAATGTGATCCAATTTGATTATTTGTTATATGAAATGATGTGTTGCACGAATTGTGTGAACCATCGATGATGGTTACCTCATTGAGTTTGCAAAACTCACCAAAATTGCAACGTTGTCTTTTCAAGATTGAGAGACGACTTTAGCTACTGAGAGGCTCTACCAGCCGTGTGGATAGTGTTTGGTGAAAGAAGTCATGGCTCAAAGGTCGGTCAGCTGGGATTTTTGGACAGATTAGATAGATTTTCTATATTTTCCTCTTTCATGTAATATTATTGTATTAGGTTTTGATGATGTACACATGGAAATTGTTGAAAGATACAATGTAGACTTTCGATTTTGTGTAGTGAAGTGAGCAAAATGTTAGGTTTCAACATATTGTGATTTCCATATGATACTTTATAATGAAAAAAAAGGATATGATGCCATATGAAGGTAATGTAGTGACTGATCGTAGCTCACCCTTATCATATGATATGTACCGGAATGACCTCCGGGTGTCCCGGTGTGTACCTTGCGGTAAGGGGGTGATACATAAGTCAAACCACTTTGACATTCCTAATATTTAGGTGGTCATGACATGTTGCTAGATGTCATTCATGATCTGTGATTATAAATTATTTAATTAGGGAATTAAAAATAAATTAAAAGGAGTTTTAAGTTATCTAATTCTAATTATGAATTAGAATTATAATTTATAATCATGGCCAACAAATTAGGAACCTAATGGGTCACACATAAAAGATCTATCAAGGAGAAAAATGAAATTTGAATTAAGTTGGACTTAATTCAAAAGTTTTAGAAACTTTAAAAATCAATATGTGATATTTGATCTTATAAGGACTAATTCATAATTATGACAAAAGTTTGACTTTAGTTATAATTTTGATAGAATCCAAGGACATGAAAAATATGATTTTTCATATAAAAGGAAAAATTAGAAATTTTGGAGCTAGCACTTCTTACATTTTTCCTCTCAAATTGGATTTGAGTTTTCTCCGAAAGATCTGTGGATACCGTTAGAGGCCGGACAATTGAACGGCTCGTGGATTGACATATTCAAGGCGAAAGGAACAATCACAATAGGAAATCGAAACATGTGAGACTTTGTTAATTTCTTGTTTTTATGTTTCCGATTAAATTTTGTTAAAGTTGATTCTATGGAAAATTTTTAAATTTATTCCGCTAGGTTTCGATTCAATCTTGCATATTTTTCCAACAGTGGTATCAAAGCCACCTTTAACAGATTTAATTGTGATTCATAAATTTGTGTTATTTTTGATTTGTTTTAGATATGCAAAAGTTGCGTATGTTTTTTTGTTAAAATTGTTTTGACAATTTTGTTATATTATTTTCTGGTATTGTCCGACAGAATAGCGTTGGTGCTCTATTTGTGCTTGTTATGGAAATGTTCCATAAGTCCAATCTGCTATCTCAAAAGGTTCTGAAAACCTACTTTTGTTCTTCGGAATTGCAACTGGAAAGTGTTTTTACAGTATGTTTTTTATTCCTGTACATCCGAAAGTGTTTCTGGATTTACTTTTAGTTGAGTGCTGCTTTAAGTTTGCGTTAACTATTGCTGGAGATGTAAAAGGGTGACATGTGTTTCTAGAAATGTAGAATTTGATTCTTGTATTTCTGGAAATTTAGGGATACGTTTTCTATATTTCTTGAAACATTAAATGCAATTCATATTTTTCTGAAAAATTCTTATCTTGATCTTTGATGCACTTGTTTTCCATTTGCGTGATGTTTCTTCAAAACCAGAAGAAAAGTTGCATGTGTTAATGACAGACAAAGAGTTTCATTTTTATTGTTCTCTTCATTTGCATAACTGAAATTTGTTTTAGATGTTCTTCATTTATTCATGTATCCATTGCTTTGCGTAACGTATGCTTAGCTCTCAGTTTATTAACTACTTCGTATGCTTTAGGTTATTAACTGCAATAGGTTGCGAAACAGACAAAGGATTCTATCCATTTTCTCAAGCCTGTTACTTCATTAAATCAACCTTCTTTTTACGTTGAGGGTGGCCATTATGTTTGTCTGTAATTAATTGTTTTATTCATTGCATTTTATACGTATGCTTGGGTAACGTATGCTTTCATACATGTTGATGTGGTTTTAGTTAATGGTTATTATTGGGCTTAGCTGTGACAGAATAGAGACCACCGGCGGCTAATGTAGCTACTGGTTAGAGAACCACCACCTTCAGTGGTGGTGGTTTCTCACTCTAGAGAGCTTTATCTCTCTAGAGGTTTATGTATTAATATTAGTGTTATTCTTACCTATAAGATAGAGTGAAGACTGAAGGCAACGATAGCACACCCAAGACTAGACAGAAGATTTGAAAGAAAGAACAAAAAAAAAAAGGAACGTCTCAGACGTTCTGGGGAAGAAGAAGGGGCACATGTATTGCTGCCTCCTGGCGCGATCGCTACTTCAATTTTTTATTTTATTTTTATTTTATTTTTTCCTTAATTAGTTTTTAATTTAATTTTTCAAGAGTTGATTAATTAAATTAAATATTTTCAATTTAATTTTTCAAGAGTTGATTAATTAAATTAAATATTTTCAATTTAATTTTTCAAGAGTTGATTAATTAAGTTAAATATTTTTCGATTTAATTTTTGAAGAGTTGATTAATTTAATTTAATTTTTCAAGAGTTGATTAATTAAATTAAATATTATTAATTTAATTTTTTAAGAGTTGATTTATTAAATTAAATATTTTAAATTTAATTTTTCAAGAGTTGAATAATTAAATTAAAATTTTTAATTATTCTATTATTTAGAATTAGACCTTATTTTTAAATCCCTCATTAAATATTAAGTACATGTTTAGAATATGAATAATGCCTTCCATTGTTATAGGATTAAACTAGAGTTTTGTTTACGGTTAGGCTTGTTGAATAAACTCAAGGCCGCTTTAAATCGAACATGTTTAGTCTTATAATAGGGGTTTTACTTAACTAAATTTATTTGATTTGGATTAGTAAACTCATGATCATATTAATTTAGAGACAAGATTAGAAATCACATATTAGATATGTTTTGACAAAGAGTTGTTCCGTAACGGATCTAGGAATCACATAGGATGTAATTGATACAATGTTATCTACCAAATTTTAATTTAGTTGGTTTATTGAGCAAACTCAAGATCAATTAAATTAAAATGGAATCCTAGCCCACTAGGAAATTATGTGATAATTTCTCGAATTAATAGTGAGGGCTATTAATTTGTTTAAAATAGTGGGAGTAACCAAATTTTTAAAGTCCTTGTATATTTGGTTTTATGGCATATACTAATTTTTGTTTTTAATGAAACAGTTGTTGAAAAATGAGTACGAACTTGTCCCTAAGGAGCATCATGGATGCAAACAAATTGACTGGACCAAATTTTTCAGACTGGTTGCGTAACCTTAAAATTGTTTTTAAGGCAAGAAAAGAAATTATACGCTCTTGACACTGAGCTTCCACTTGAACCTGTACAAGATGCTGCCAATGAGGATTGGGAATATTATCAAAGTCATATTGATGACAATGAGCAAGTTACATGTGTGATGTTAGCTAGTATGTCTCCTGAGCTTCAGAGGCAACATAAAAATATGAATGCAAGGGAAATGTTCCTACACCTTCAAGAGTTGTTTGGTGCACAGAGTCGGGTGGAGAGGTTTGAGACTGCAAGAGCTCTGTTTCAATGTCGGATGGCTCATGGATCTTCTGTAGAAATTCATGTTCTACAGATGATTGGCTACATTGAAAAATTAAGTCAATTGGGGTATGACCTGAACCTCGAGTTAAGCATTGATTTAGTGCTCCAATCTCTTGCCCCGAGTTTTTCACAATTCATTATGAATTTCCACATAAACAAAAGGGAAGTGTCATTAGCTGAATTGCTCAAAATGCTCAAGACTGTTGAGGGATGCCTTAAGAAGGAATCTAGTTCTGTTCTTATTGTTGGCTCTTCTTCCTCCAAGAATAAGGGTAATACCCTTAAGAAGAAGAACAAGAACAAGAATCAGAAGGCTTCTGCTAAAGTAGCAAAGCTAGCAGGAGGTGTCAAGAAGAAGAATGACAAGGGCATTTGTTTCCATTGTGGGATAGTTGGACATTGGAAAAGGAATTGCAAAGTTTATCTTGCTAGCTTGAAGGAAAACAAATTAAGCGTAACTTCAACTTCAGGTTTGTTTATGATTGAAATTAATCTTTTTTCTTCTGTTTCATAATCTTAGGTATTAGATACCGGATGTGGTTCATACATTTGTAACAATGTGCAGGTATTGACAGGCAGTAGAGCATTGAGAAAAGGCAAAGTGGACTTACGAGTCGGTAATGGAGCAAGAGTTGCTGCATTAGCTATAGGAACTTGTAGTTTAACTTTGCCTTCTGGTCTTGTACTTGAACTAAATAATTGTTATTATGTTCCTGTTATCACAAGAAACATTATTTCTATTCCATATTTGGACATGAATGGATTTGTCTTTATTATTAAGAATAAAAGTTGTTCTTTTTATAAAGATAATATTTATTATAGATCTGGTATTCTTATAAATGGTTTGTATGAATTAGATCTTCAAAGACCAATTCTAAACATAATTAGCAAGAAAAGGAAATTAAGTGACCAAAATCTATCTTATTTATGGCATTATAGGTTAGGTCATGTTAATGAAACAAGAATTACTAAGTTACATAAAGAAGGATATTTAGATCTTTCAATTATGAATCATATGAAACTTGTTAATCTTGTTTAATGGGTAAGATGACCAAACTACCCTTTAGTAGAAAGGGACAACGCGCAAATGAGTTGTTAGAGCTTATACATTCAGATGTATGTGCCCCTATGTCTACTCAAGCTAGAGGTGGATTTTCTTATTTCATAACATTTACAGATGACCATTCTAGATATGGCTATGTGTATTTAATGAAATACAAGTCTGAAGCATTTGAAATATTCAAAGAATTTAGACTTGAAGTAGAGAAACAAACTAGTAAGAGTATTAAGACACTTAGATCTGATCGAGGTGGTGAGTACTTGGACCATGAGTTTCTTGGTCACTTGAAAGGGAATAGGATTCTTTCACAATAGACTCCGCCTGGAACTCCACAACATAATGGAGTTTCTGAAAGGAGAAACTGTACTTTATTAGATATAGTACGTTTCATGATGAGTCATGCAGTTCTTCCAGTTTCATTTTGGGGATATGCTCTTAAAACTGCTGCTTACCCCTTAAGCAGAGCTCCGTCCAAATCTGTTGACAAGACTCCATATGAGATATGGACTGGTAAAAGACCAAGATTATCACACTTAAAGATTTGGAGATGTGATGCTTATGTAACGCATGCAATGTCTGATAAGCTTGAAGCTAAATCAGATAAATGCATATTTGTGGGGTATCCAAAAGAAAGTTTTGGATATCAATTTTATCATCCTCTTGAGCAAAAGATGTTTGTCTCAAGACATACTATATTTTTAGAAAGAGAATTTATTCTCAAAGAAAGTAGTGGGAGTGATGTAAAACTTAGAGAAGTTCTAGAAACACAAACACACATACAAGTGGAACAAGAACCACAAGTTGATACATTAGATGTATAACCAATGGTTCAAGAAACACATAGTCCGCGACGCTCTGGAAGGGTACGTCATCCTCTTGTTAGATTGGATCTACATGTTGAAAAAGGAAATGATAATGCTTCACTTTGGAATGACTAACCTACTAATTTTAAGGAAGCAATGTCAGATATCGATTCTTTAAAATTGCAAAAAGCCATGAAATCCGAAATGGAATCCATGTAGATTGACCGAGTATGGACTTTGGTAGATGCACCTGAAGGTATAGTACCTATTGGGTACAAGTGGACTTTTAAAAGAAAAACTGACATGGATGTAAATGTATATACGTACAAAGCAAGGCTGGTAGCAAAAGGTTACAGATAAAAACAAGGAGTTGATTTTGATGAAACTTTTTCACCAATAGCAATGCTTAAGTCCATAAAGATTTTATTGGCTATAGCAACATACTATGATTATGAAATTTGGCAAATGGATGTCAAAACACCATTTCTCAATGGGAATTTGCAAGAAGATGTGTATATGACACAACCTGAAGGTTTTTAATCCAAAGGATTTCCTGATCAAGTATGCAAGTTACAACGGTCCATTTATGGACTGAAACAAGCGTCGCGGAGTTGGAACATCCGTTTTGATGAAACAATCAAAGAATTTGATTTTATGAAAAATGTGGATGAACCTTGTGTTTACAAGAAGGTAAGTGGGAGTGCAATCGTTTTCTTAGTGCTTTATGTGGATGACATATTGCTTATTGGAAATGGCATTTCTATGCTCCTGTTTGTTAAGATATGGTTATCCAAGAATTTTTCCATGAAGGATATGGGAGAAGCAACTTATATACTAGGCATAAAGATCTATAGAGATAGATCAAAAAGGTTGCTTGGTTTGTCCCAATCCACGTACATAGACGAAGTGTTAAAGAGGTTTAGCATGGAGAATTCCAAGAGGGGATTCTTACCCATATCGCATGGGATTTATTTGTCCAAGAGCATGTGTCCTAAGACACAAGAAGAACGAAATAGAATGGACGATGTTCCAAGAAATAGAATGGATGGTGCTCCATATGCTTCAGCTATTGGATCGATCATGTATACGATGCTATGTACGAGACCAGATGTTGCTTATGCTTTGAGCATAACAAGCAGATATCAAGCTAATCCCGGTGAAGGTCATTGGATGGCTGTGAAAAACATCTTGAAGTACTTGAGAAGAACTAAAGATATTTTTCTAGTCTATGGAGGAATTGAGCTGAGAGTTCAGGGTTATTTGGATGCCAGTTTCCAGTCTGATCAAGACAATAGTAGATCATAGTCAGGGTACATTTTTATTCTTTGTGGTGGTGCGATTAGTTGGAAGAATTCCAAACAACCAACCATTGCAGATTCAATAACTGAAGCTGAGTATATTGCAGTTTCAGAGGCAGCGAAGGAAGTAGTTTAGATCAAGAAGTTCATCACTGAACTTGGAGTGGTAATTAGCATTGTTGATCCGATAGTATTGTACCGCAACAACAATGGTGCTATTGCACAAGCGAAGGAACTAAGATCTCATCAGTAATCTAAGCATGTACTCAGAAAGTTTCACTTGATCCAGGAGGTAGTGGAACGGAAGGACATCCAGATAGAGCGAGTTGCCACAAAAGAGAATCTTGCAGATCCTCTTACTAAGCCTTTATCTCAAAAGAGACATGATAGACATATGGATAGCTATGGTATTCGATACATTGGTGATTGGCTTTAGAGCAAATGGGAGATTGTTGGTGTATGCCCTTGCAGCCAATTTATGTTGGTTGTAAATTTATTTGTATGACAAAATGTTATTCAATAAAAGGCATTCTTTATCTTTCTATATTTATTAATTATTTAATTATTAATCATTAAGATAAAATCCATGGAATAATTATTATACAATTAGAAATTATAATGTGATTATAATTATGAGGTTTGAATTGCATTTGTTATATTATTCCTAAAATGTTCCTAGTCGTAGTTTCATCAAGACGGGATATTGATCAAATGGTTAGACTAGCACATGTTTGTTTCTTTCTTATGAAGAAAGTAATTGATCTCATAGATTAAAGTGTGGAGACA
>JAOSBN010173199.1:0-20242 GCA_027563595.1 Erythroxylum suave | reverse complement strand
AATCACATCACGTACATACCACATATCACAAGTATCATCGACAAGTCCAGTACGCAAGTATGAGCGGCCATCTACCACGTTCTAAGATCACACCTACCGGCGATGAACACGATTCACGGCCGCCCGTCATCGTCGTCCTCGCCTTACGGGAATCAAGATCTTTCTACTCATTCTACATCTCTCGACTATCGGTAGACGAAATGCAGCGACGATCGCCTTGATCATCTAGTCGCAGACACATGTGACTAGCTTCGTTACGCACGCCCGGGGTTTGCCTCTTGACTAGATAACCATTGTCGAGATCATTGTGAAGAGCCAGTGCGTGGGGGTATGAACAGGTATGGCTGGAGTGTATCTTTATCCTCGAAGGTGTCATCGACGACGACGAGCTCGCGTTAATACGGGCTTGGGTCAGTGAGGCAGTGATTTTCAATGTTGCGATGCTAGTCGTGAGTTTCGAACGCGGGCTCAAGCGCGTGACTACTGAGTACGTGGATCCACAATCTGGCCAACATGCTTCAGATTGAGAGTGAGAAGGGCATAGGTGACACACTACTCATCTGTCGAGACAGCAGTGAGTCATACATGAGAGAAGAGTGAATAGCTTCAAATGTGTTATCTATGTGGAAGCTCTACAGATCCTCCCCGTTGAAGTAGAACGGTTGCAGAAGCGTAAGAATCTCCTTGCGTACGGGAAAGAGGGCACCAGCGCATGCTGTCAACTCATTCGGGTCGCCAGGGACGTGGATACCAGGCTGGCGGAGGAGAGTTTTGACGACTTCCGTCCGTCCCGATAACGTTGCCAAATACAATGCAGTACAACCATCATTGTTCGATGCGTTTACATCGATGCTAGGATGATCGAGGAGCAAACCGACTATTTCCGGATGGTCCCGGATAGCCGCATGCATGAGTGCAGTATAACCATACTTGTCTCGTGCATTGACATCGATACCGGGCTGATCGAGGAGAAGCTGAACAATTTCGTGGAAGTTATAGCCAGCTGCCCTGTAGAGTGCAGTATGACCGTTGCAATCTCTTGCATTGATATCAATACCGGGTTGATGAAGGTATAGCTCCATTCTGTCTCTGGCGTTGCAACTCGCCAGCATGAGGAGTAACGAACGCTCATAGTCGTCCGTTCCGTTAACGTCAATATCTGGGTGGCTGAGGAGCATGTCAAATACGTCCACTTGTTTGCGCTCCATCGCGACGGCAATTGCCGTGCAACCACGGTGACTTAGATTGACGTTGATTCTGGGATGACGCAGGAGCTCGTCAACTACTTCTCTCTTTCCGGATCGGGCTGCGATGAAAAGTGCGGGAGGAATCTTCTCGGTCTTTGCATTGACGTCAATACTGGGGTGGGATAAGAGCGCGCTAACTGCTGCTTGCCGACCATATTGAACTGCAACATTAAGGATCGAAATACCGAAATTATTCCTGGCGTTCACATCAACATCAGGCTGGCTCATGAGTAGTCTGAGTGCGTTCAGAGAGTTCGCCGCGACTGCGTAGAAGAGTGGCGTGCGACCTAAGTTGTCCTTGAGATCACAGACCTCTTCCGTCATGAGCAGACCCCTGCATGCCGCCTCGAGGTCAAACAGTGCACACACATGCAATGAAGATACATCTTCAGTCTCACGCAAATATAGAAAAGATGAAGCTGGCCTTGTAGTGTGCTTTAGTGCTTGACCTAGGAAGTGCATCAGAGGCTTGTCGCGCAAAAAAGGTAGAATCCGGTCCTGGATGTGTGCTTCATTGGTCTCTCGCACGTGATCACCCCAATAATCTACCACATAGGAAAGCAACTTGAAGATCTGGAAGTAACCTTCAAAGTCGATGTCCTTGACCAGGTATTCGTGGGAAAAAGCCTTCAGTCTGAAATATTCCACACAACATCTTGCAATGTTTACTTGGACATCAGGCAACCACACATGTTGTACACTCTCGATATAGCTCTGAGTAGTAAAATGAACCAAACGAATTACGTTGGTGTCACTATCAAGGACGACAAGCCCTGCACATACTGACACCATCAGGTCTGGTTCATCAAGATCGTTTTGATGGTCGAGGTCGGATTTGCCTGGTGACATGCTGATGGCAACCGCTTCTTGTAGTTCGCCTATCGATAGCTCTCGTTTGGAGTAAGCTATCCATGTAAGAACTTGATGTGCCAACTCGGCCTGTGGTCGCGGTTGGTGGTCGATTCGTTCTCGAGCTGTATCGTATGCCTGCACCAGTGCATCCTCCCCGCTCGGTAGGCTTTGGAGGGCTCCTCGTAGCTTGGTAGGATTAGTATACCCTATCAGAGCTTCGAAGTGTAATTTGGCGAGAAGGAACCTGTTAGGTGCTTTGTTAGTTCAATTGAATTTGAAGCTTCATCTGTCTCGTTGGGACACAAGTTTTGGGAACTTCTATGCTTAGCGAAACACCGATAGGACGAAGGCAAAAGCTCAATGGTCATGAGTGGTAGATCGACACGGGAAGTAGTGCGACGCATCAGGACTTACATTCCGTCTACCAAAGCGATGATTTGGGACTTGATCTCTTTACGTAAGTCGTCTCTGCGACGAACAAAAGAAGCAAGTTCACCCATTCTATTGTCCAGGTAGCGCTCAATGTCTTCTGGTACTGCCCTGATCTCGATCTGTTCACACGCAGTAAATCTTTGCATGACTTCAGGCGACAGTCTGGTGGTCGCAAAAAGCCTGACATTTCCTGGGCCGTTCTGAATATCAAAGAGCTCGTTCAACAGTCGATCGCGAGTCTGACCGCTGATATTGCATTCGTCAAGGGCGTCAATCACGAAATAGGCAGTGCGATGCTGCTGGGCTAAGAGCCGTAAGAGAACTCTTAGCTCGTCGACAGAGGGCCGCGTTTGGCGGTCGCGGTGCTTTGAGTATAGATCCTGGACCTCCCTTGGCATGGTGAGCTGCTCCTGAAAGAGCTGACGAACAAACGAGGAAAACATATGATGCAGCTCCTGTTGTTCACTTCGACGAAAGTTACAGTAGAAATAGACCACAACGCAGCCATCTTCATTATCAAGAAACATGCGAAGGTCTTCGATGACTGCTGTTGCCATCATCGTTTTGCCAGATCCAGGGATTCCAGGACAAAACAACGTGGAATGTGAAGAGGTGTTATCCTTGTCACGCCAACGAGTGTAACGGTCATCTCGTAAGAACCAGGCGCCAGTACCACTCTGTCTGCCCCTAGAGTATTCATGCTGCTGGACTGCAAAGCTGGCAGGCGCGTACCAGTCTGCAATTTTCTCACGCTCGCGCTGGTCATCGCTCTGCTGGAGATCATTAACAGCATCATGCGTATCAGTAGTCACACGGCTGTGAAACAACATTCAGTCACTATAAGATGCAGTTTGGGGATTGGTCTTGACTTACACTTGAATGGCTCCTTCGATAGCCGCAAGCTGTGATACGACGGAAGACAACCGATCCCGGGCGTGCCGAATATCGTCAGGGTCAAGCTTAAGCCGTTTCCATGAGCGCCGAACCCGGCTACGAGAACCAGGTTCCACATGAGTGATTGAAACATACTTGCCTACAATTTCGTTACATGTTTCAAGGACAGGCGTGCAACTTGAGGTGGCATCCTGTAGAGATTGTGCCTCCTGGGGTGTGAGCTCAACTCGTGTCTCGAGGTCGCTAATGTCTCGTAAGAGGTTCTCGACGTTCTTGATCCTGTTTGCGTGAGTTCAAAGGTCCAGCGAACCCGACACGACTGATAACGAAGCGTAGTGAGCGTTGCGACAGGCACCGTCCATGGAGTCTTGCATCAATTGAAAACTTACTCATTCTTGATGGACGCGTATTCGGGAGGAGCATCAATCCATCTCCCACGGACTGACTGCGCTAGCTTAAGAACTGCTAGGAAATCTCCAACACCAACACCAAAACTCATGGTTTCAGGGCTGGTAGCGAACAGCACAAATCTTGGCTCACTCCACTGTCTGTGTGTTCATCAATTCGTTATTCTGTTGTGTTTCGGAGCTTGATATTCTCAGAAGGCTGGCCAGATATTCAGACTTTGGATCCATCATATCGGTGCTTTTCGAGAGTGTTACCTGTTATAAGGAAAAGTAAGCCGCGAGCAGTGCTACTAAGGGTGGCGTGCATGAGTAGCCACGATTCTGCCTGACAAGGCGGAATACAAGAGCTGCTCCATTGGCCCCCGAAACTTGGCGGGACGGTGGTCACAACAGGGAAACGGGTAGAAGCGAGGCATGACTACATGAGAATGAGAAGCCATTGGATTAGTTTGACAGCGCTATGAGGCAGTTCGAGCAGATTCAACGTACATCACAGCACTGTAGACAATGTAGACTCACCGGAGAGGAAAAGTGCCAGAGGATGCAAGAAGCTTGGTGTACAAATTACTCCGAGGGGCGTCGACCATATGGTGTTTACGTCACGCGTCAATCTTGACACAGTCACCAGCCAGGCGCAACACAGCCACTCCAGAAGTTGTGTAATTCGCATCTCCTTGATGGATTTCAGCAGGCTTCTTTTCGGACGAAGTAAAAGTGTCGTGACGCGTATGCGTTCAATCGCTTGGTCGATATCGAGATTTCGAGACAAGTACTCTGAACCAGTGTCAACCTCGCCATTTATATCAGAAGTAGTAAGGCTGCGTTAGCTGTTACTTTGCGCGATGGCATCCAGACATCCAGTGCTGTGCTTCAAACAGAGGATCACATCTGGATGTAGATGATTAACTTGCAGATCCTATGCCGAACTCGGTCTGAGTGATGTTCGCGTGTGACAGTTTGGCTCCAGACGTGAAGATGACACGACGATCTCAACATCTCATACAAGCACAAACACTGGAGCTGATCAACACGGCGAGATGAAAATTTGACAGACATAGTAGAAGAGAGGAACAAAGCATCTGTTTGCAGAACATATTTTGATTTCTTATTGTTATCCATCCCAAGGTATCTCAAAGGCACAACCCGACAATTCCAATGCGAATGTCGCAGATGCGCCAAGTCCATATGCTACTACATGCCATACATGTCTCCAAGCGTTTTTGCTATTCGTGAATCATACATCTGTTTACTTCGCCAATTTTCGATGCCTAAACTGCCGTTACGATGATTTTTTCTTCGCTCGCCGAAGACGAAAGTGTATCCCTCCTCAAGACGTCTCTCAATAGAATGTGGAGAAAGCTCCGGTTGATCGATCTAGAGAATTTGCTTATGCGACGAAGGCTTTGCCCACGACGTTCAGGGCACCGTTGGTCAACATCTGGCCGTCACCGACCATGAAGTAGGCATATCGCTCAACTTCAGCGACAGAGTCGAGATAGGGAATAGCCTCCTTCAGGAAGGCAGCCTGGTCGTCGGTGCCACCGTTGACGGCAAATTCAGTCAACCAGACCTTAGGAATATTGT
Source organism: Erythroxylum suave (assembly GCA_027563595.1). Taxonomy (NCBI): domain Eukaryota; kingdom Viridiplantae; phylum Streptophyta; class Magnoliopsida; order Malpighiales; family Erythroxylaceae; genus Erythroxylum; species Erythroxylum suave. The sequence goes on along the minus strand of JAOSBN010173199.1, from coordinate 14,826 downwards.
TTTGCTTGGCGAGACTGATGACGGCGGAAACATGAGACTTGAAGTCGTCCATGGTTCCTGGGTTGTTGTACCAATGGAAGGCGAGGAAGTCGAGCTTGCACTGGTTTGCTGCGCCACCACAGGCAGTTAAGAAAGCAGTCATCCAGTCAAGACCTTGACCTGCGATGTTGCTGTTGGTAATGGCGGGTGAGCCAACCTTGACTTTGCCGGACAAGTTAGCGACGTGTTGCTTGTGCAAATCAGCAGCTTGGGCGGCAGCGATATTTGCTTGTTGTGGGAAATCAGGCTCGTTGAAAGACAAGACATGCGTTGCACCATTGGCGATAGCGGTGCTGACGGCGCCTGACCAAGCATCGACACCGTTAGAACCCCAGAGCATGGGAACGTATTCAACACCACTTGGCATGGTACCACCAGCAGCCGCGGCCCAGTTGTATGCCCAAGCAGCATTGCTGAATTGGGTGAGAAGACCAGCACTGTTGTAAGCGAGGCCTTTCTTGCCACCTGTTGAAGCGCCAGTACTGACAGCGGATGATGAGGCTGCGCCAGCTGAGGCAGTTGCAGTTGCGCCACTGTCACCACTTGCCGAGTATGCAGGAACGCTGGAAGCGACTGGAGCAGCAGATGCGCCGGCGTCAGCAGAAGGAGTCCAGGTGTGTTGGCCGTGTTGACCATCCCAAGTATAGACATACGTCACAGTCTTGTCCCATCTGCGCTGAGCAGTGACGGTCGCAATACTGGTCGAGGTAACATATTCGGTGTGAGTGGAAGAGCATGACGAACTTTGTACCTTGTTCACAGCATTTGGTTGTTGGGCGTTGTGGTTGTGAGCACCGTCAGCGATTGGGTTGCTCTCGGTCTCGTTGTGATGATGATGGTGGTGGTGACCTCCAGTTGGCAGAGGCACCTGATCTACGCCAGTACCGGTACCTCGTGGGTGGAAACGAGCATGGCCGTACTGTGGGATAGCAGTAGCGATGGAGGCTGACAAAGTCAAAAGAGTCAAGAACTTGAATGAAACCATTTTGGTTGGAGGTCTGGTGTTCTTGGTGGGTGGAGTGGTGTTTTGATGAGGTATTTGCAACAATGGACTTTGTGTGAGAGATCGAATAGGTCCTGCCTATGATCGCCGGTTTCGAGCAGACAAAGGAATGGAGCACTGCTGGAAGCTGGAGTGGTGGTGAAGGATTTGGAGTTTGAGCTCGAAGGACTAGCCTGAGTAGTGAAGGAGGGTGATGTGCAGTGTGTCGCACGGACGTGTCAACCTGTTCAAGATGGAGGTGTCTTTGCTACAGAGGTGAAGGGAAAACAAGACGGGAAGTCAGGAGGTATAGGACATATATGGGTTTGGGGGCCTCACGATCGTGTAGGAGTCAATGGAATCCATGGCAGATGGAGTAGAAGTGGCAGGATGCGAAACATGGTGATTGAGGTGGGGCACGAACGGTAGACAGGACTGGGCTGCACTCGATGTGCGTCTAGATGTGGAGTGCGGGTGGGCTCTAGAGCCACGTACGTGAGCCCCAGCACTGAGAGCAGCTGTAGCAGTAGTCAGGAGAGAGTTCTCGTGCTGCAGCACTCAAGTCTCGTCCGTGCTGAAACATGACTAGCCGGGATGGACTCAGGAGGGACGTCCGGCAAGGAGCGATAAACCAGGTACTTCCTCGATTGGCGTCGTGGAGGCGCACGGATAAGAATAGAGCGGTCCGCGGTCTGGAAGACGCTACAACACTCAACATACCTTTTATTATTCGTTTTGGATTCGGTGTTTGAATTGTTCCTGCTCTTACTGCTGTTCTTCCCAGTGCGCCGATGATGCGATGGAGAACAATGCAGTCAGTGAGGGAGAGCAAGAGTGTCCTGAATTGGCGCCCCGAGGTTGAAAGGGGGCCTCCTAATGGTCGCACCTTCAAAGTAAGGTTCCATGACGGCGGCTCATCACCCGGCCGGAAGTCCACCAGTCAGATGCGAGCAAATGCCTGAAACAGCAATCACTAACGGCGGCCCAGGGGAACAACGAGAGGTCACTAATGCACGTCTCTTGCAGTCTGCTTGTCGCTGCCCAGTGTCTTCCCGTGCGCTAATGCCAGGAACAAAGTCAGTGAGATCCCTAAACTTGAGCTCCTTACTCGATCGACATAGACTGCCGCTGTTTGTCCGGATTCGTCATTGGATCTTCAACACAGCGTTTAACAAGCGGCATCACCACAAATCATGTTGTTTTCGCATCTATCGTCCTATATGTGTACACGCTGCGCTCGGTTTAGAACGCCGCTCGGCTCGTTCTGTACATTCAGACGAGAATCAAGCGCCATCATCCACTGCTATGTAAAAATGGAGCTTGGATGGATGACGTTGTCTCACCAAGCCACCACAACTGATGCTGTGTCCAGCCTGTTCCGGCTAGCACTGGCGAGGAGGAGGAGAAGAGGCTTGTGAGGTGGAATGTCCAGCCAAGTCATGGTTTTGACTGCAGAGGTGGAACGGCGATATTGATTTGGGTGGCACTTGACAGGCATGGACCACGACACAGCCCTGGTCAAGACGCGAGGGATACCCGCGGTCACTGGCAATCTGCCACCTTGACTCCTGCTGACGACGACTTTGGCGATGACTAACTTTCGGAGCCGGGATGATCCACCGGCATATCCTGCTGATCAAACCCGACCTACACGTTCATTGCCGGCACGGCTGTTCACGAAGCCAGCTGGTTGTTGTCTTCCAACCCATGAACAGTATGTTGTCGTTGATCCTTCGTATGCAAACCCGCGCTCGCCCACATGGCTCTTCCGCACGGATGCATCTAGCCGTGATTTCAGTCGTACCAGCTGCACGGACAACAATCTCTCGGTTGTCCCGCCCAGCCTGGATGTCAGGTCTACAATTCACCGTGGCAATTGTGACAGGTTCTCGCTTCTGATGGCCTGACGTCGAGACGAGGTTGGTGCTCTTTTCACGTGCCTCGTCCTATGCAGTCGACATGTGCGGTTCAGAGCTCACTGCCCTTCTTGAAGTCTCTTTTCAACACGTCCACTATCGAAGTAGCATTGCGAATGTAGAAGTCAAGACTCTCTGTGGCTTCGCTGTGCGGCCACCTCGACCGAAATCTGCCGCTCTCAAGCCATCCCCTCCTCGAGAGGTTTGGTGAGTCTAGACAGTGTGATACCGACTCTCCCGTCATCCTCCCGTTCAACAGCCCGTCAACACATGAATTGGCTTTTAAGACTTACGATCGTGACCCAAAGATCACCTTTTGTCCATGCGCGTCTATCAGTGCCGTTCTACAAGCACGGCATCTGTCTATCTCCTTCTAGACAGTCCATCGTGTGCAACTGAAGACGCCTTCCACCTGGAGGTATGATGTCAGTGACCGTTCAGTTCTTGTCAGGGCTAGGTTCTGCCTCTGCTGGAATCTCAAAGTGGCAATAACAGACATGCACGTCTCCGTCTTGAGCGTCCCTGTTCTACGGCGCATGGCTATAGAACCGTGATATGTTATAGACAAGCATATGCCATTGTTATTCGATCAATCGTAGAATGGTTAGGGAGATATTGGAGGCGCTAGGCCCGAAATATGGGGAATGTAGCTTGTTGCCTGACTTGCAAAACGGCGCCCAAACTTCCGGACACTCTCTGACGTCTAGAATGTGTGTTCCCAACTCGGCGTGAATTTTGCATTATCTAGCACGATCCTCAAGAAGAAAAAAAGAGAGGATAGAAAGTCAGCTTAGACTAAGAAACAGCAAAAAGTTAACTGTAGCAGCGCCCCCGCGGGGGTTCGAACCCCGGATCTTCAGATTGCATACCCATAGTAAAAGTCTGACGCTTTAGCCAACTGAGCTACGGGGGCGTTTTGCAGCTTCAATTTGGTATATGCTGTATAGATATAGATTATGCTTGGGTGGCATCTAGCGCCCAATGACTCTATGGACGTACTGTTCACGCCAGTCTGCATTAATGGTTCAATGTTCGTGATAATTGATCCAAAAAGGGTCTGTACGTTGTCACTTCCGCTTCTTTGGACCACGCTTACGACCACTCTTCTTCTTCTCGCCCTCCTCACCATCATATAAAAGACCCTCGTCTTCGTCATCATCGTCTCCAAATCTGGTCTCTCCGAACCCGTAATCAAAATCAGCGGCATCTTGTCTCTCGCGCTCTTTGAGCTTGGCCAAGAATGCCGAGGACTTGACCCCGGTCGTTTCATCTTGGTCAGGATCATTACCCCCTGACTGGCCCTCTGTTGCCTCCTCCCGTTTTCGAATTTCGGCTGCACGTTTGAGAGCTGCGAGAATAGTTGGATCTGTAGGCACAGGTTTGCCGGTCTCAGCTTCGGCCTCCTCTCCGTCGTCGTTACCTGTGGAAAAGTAATTACGCCGCTTGCCTGCTGCAGACGTTTCGATTATGGCCGCTTTCTCTTCCCCATCTGAGCCCTCTTCGCTGTCGATACCTGCCAGCGGATCGTAATCATTGCCAGCATCCGCAAAGATGTCGTCGTTTTCATCCTCTGCCGCCTCTGCTTCCAACAGTGCCTTGTGTTTGGCAACCAAGTCTGCGGGCACTTCCATACCCAGTGGTTGCTGTTCAGGTTTGGCAACATCCTCTGGGTCGATCCATCGAGTCTTGCGCTTCGTCGTGCCATCTTTGTTCGTGATGACCAAAACCTCTCTCCTCCTGCCATTGATTGACTCGATGAACTTTTTCTTGCCCGGCTTCTCTGAGGAAGCCACCTTCTTGAATCGATCATTCAACACAGGAGCAGCGGGCACGGTGGGCGCATCGCGCTGCTCTCTGAAACGTCGCAAGATCTCATCTCGAGTCATGGCTTGTGGCTGCTCCAACGCCCCTTGTTCCTGCTCATCCTCTTGACTTCTTTGCCGCGTCACAACCTCCTTTTCAAGAGCACGTTCTAATTCCTCATCCACATCGATCTCATGGGTGACTCCATTCTGCTTTTCATCCGCTTCTTGCTCTACCGACTGATTGATATCATCTCCCCTTCTAACTCTCTCAAGCAATTTCCAGTCAAGCCCTTTGACTAAGTGTGTACTACCCACATCCCCACCAACCCCGATTTGCTCTCTCAGTCTTTCAAACTGTGCCTGGTCGATCTGCTGCAACTTCAACTGCTCTTCCAGGTTCTTCAGCCGCTCCGCCTTGTCGTCTTCCTTTTCCTCTCCCTTACGTAACGCTGCGCGGTCTGTGTACCCAGCTCCGAACTTCGAGCCTTTCGGCGCCGCGGAAGACTTGAACTTTTTCAGTGGTGGTTCACCACCTGTGGAGGCTTGCTCGGCGACTTGACGGGCGAACTCGCGGTTGGAGTTGTAGCCTGGCATATTTCGCGGTGTCATCGGCACTGATGAGCGAGCGCGTGAGCCGAGAGCGGCAGGCCTCTTGAATGTGCTCGCACCTGAGGCAGTGCCATCGCTGTTAGTCTGTCGTGGGCCAGAGACAAGATTCCGGAAGGCTGCATTATCCATTCTGTGCAAACATATGGCTACATAGGGTCCTTAAGCAGCCCGGTGGGTATGCGTTCGGCCGGAAGAACTTGCTACAATAGATGTGAAGCTGGCAAAGGATCTGGCAACCATTTCTCAAAAGATTAGCGAATGAAGTCTTATCGATAAAGGCGTACCTGCGGCGGGCTCCTGTACAAGCTGTAGGCAGGTTGGCCGACATCAGATGTTCTCCGTTCGCTCGGTACCATCAATCCCGTCACGTACATTCGATTGACATAACACATCTTGCACACTGAAACTGGATCCAATACATCAGGGTTTGACTGAATTTCAACTAACGAGAAATGAATACCATCAGAGAAAGCAACCATGGAGAAATCATCTATTGCAGCTCACAGTATAGCCTGTCCTGTCTCATCCAGAAAAGGCTTCGAAAAATTTATTGCTGACGTCTATGTCAACTTAGGAGAAGCCTATTGTGATCGACCATTATATGGATAGAGTCTGGCTTCAAATAAGGACTTGGGGCTGATAGTCGACCTGGTGGCCCTGACCGTGATATCTGAAAAGAGTCAATGAAATGATAATTACATTATCATGTACATAACAGGCCAATCTTTGTCCTGTTCAAACAGAGCGTACACGTCCCTCACTAACATCATTCTCCACGTGAGAGTATTGCAGAACACAAACATAACAGTGCAACATGACCCCAATGCCCTGCAGAGCCACCAACCCGAACCTATCCCAACTTTGGCCTGTTGAGGCGATTGAAACCCGTTCTCTGACATGCTGAACCCATACGTGGCCGAAAGTGACCCGAAGAATACCTCTCTCCAATGAAAACTGTCCTGTTCACATTCCCATGCAATTAAAATTTTGATCACAACTCAAACATCAGCGTAGATGCCAACGCGAGTGACAAAGCGATTGCTCCTTCGTCTAGCTTCTCCATCAGGTGTGAGGCTGCCCCTTTCTCCTGGAGATTCAATCCAGCCACCCAACCCCACGCTTTCTGTTCGATTTCGTCCTCCAGCATGAAGTTCCAGTGGATCAAGGTCTCCGGTCGACATCCTAGCTTTCTCAGCAGCTTTGAGCAATCCACGTCTTGTAGTAGCTTTCTCGTCCTCCGGAAGTACAAAACGATGTACAGTTCGATGGTCCATAACTCTTTCTTCTTCGTCTCCACCACCTTCGTACCAACTTCCCTTGCCACATTTTCCAGCTCTGCGAAATGCACTGCGTTCAGTCTTTGCTTTTCCTTTCCGGCTGCCAGGACTGCGTTCCAGTAACTTCCTTGGATCAGGATCGGTCTTCGGCCATGAGAATCCGTACAACATAGAATGTCGCTCGCACCGGGGACACTCTCTACGAGTCTGATACCCATTCGGCTGGAGAAAATATCTCTGACAACGTTCGTTGTGGCATTGAACCCAGCGATCATGCGGCTGAGCGAGAAGCTTCCGAGTCAAGAGGTAATCACCAGGAAGTCTGGTCTTGTCTGATAATGGTTTCACTGTGAGCTGTGCGGTTGTTGTCACTTCAGTCGCTATAAGAGATGGCTGTTCGATGGATGGAATCACTATTGAATTATCCGTGGCAAGCATTGGGACGAATTTCGACACTTCGGTGGTAGTGAGTGTTGTAATTGCGTTCTGCTGCTGCGTATCTTCATCAGTGGTCGGAGAAGGTAGGTTCTCTACCCGGGTGTTGTCGTGCACGACAATTGTGTCTGTCTCCACAGTGTTAGTCTCAATTGACTCAACTTTGATTGTCACTGATTCGGTATTTATCATGGTATGAACTTTCGAAGCAGCTGTTCCTGGTTCGCTGGATAATGTCGTCGTTGAGGCTGGTGAGAGCGGATATTGCTTAGGAAGAGGAACACTTCCAAAAAGTCGTGACGTGATCTTGTGAGTCTCGGACTCCCTGCCCTGCTTAAGCCTCTCAGTTGAATGTCGACGTGCTATAGCTTGACTAGGTCCGCTAAGATTTTGCCCTCCAGCTTCCGGTTGAACATCAAGACTCTGACTCAGGTGCTTGCCAGGACTTGGTGGAGGAGAAAGAGCAAGATCCTCCTGCGAAACTGCTGCGCTGTCGTTTGAAGCTGCTTCTATAGGGATTTGGGCAACCTCAGCTGTGTCTGAGTTGCTACTGCTGGTCGGGGTCCAAGAGTGTTGCAGTTTAGACGGAGAATGCTTGGCCCTTAATTTCTTTGACGGTCGTAGAACAGTAGGCTCCTGACTATCGCTAGCGACCTCTCGTTTCCTCTTGGTAGACGTTATTACAGGTGATCCTGGTTCTTGCGAAGATAATACACTGGCTCGTGGTGATCCAGAGAGTTCTTTCGCTGCAGCCCATCCGTTTCTGACGAGCCTCTCACACGTATGGCACAAACAATCCACATTACCAGGTCCAAAGTAATCGTCTCCGTACGATACCGTGATCTCATCGCCAATCTCGATGTTTTTCATTGCGATAACTTCCATAGCGTCGCTGCCTCTGGTGACCAGTCGTCCATTTGCGTCACAATCATGATTTGCAAACCGTGCAGGGCCCAAGAAGATTGAAGAATTCTTCTTACGACTTGAGACGACAATGCTGAAATTACGATTAGTATGGTCCAGATCAGCTGACTCTTCCAATGTCAAAGGCACTAATGTACCGACAAGATATTTGATGACTTGGCCCTGCTTGACTCTCTGACGCGCCGTCACAGCAGCCTCGTATGTTGTAATAGTATACCTGTTTGTCGTAGACACTTCCCAGGGACAATCGGTTTGATACATGTGTATATACTTTCTCAAGTGCTTCAAAAAGTTCTCTTGTTCGGCTTTGGATCTCAAGCTTGCGCGGTACCTCTTAAGACCGGGAATTCTGAGCAACTCTTTTTCGGCAGCGGTCGGATCCTTCTGGACGATCACTTTGTGCAGTAAGATCTGTGGTATCTCATCTTCTCTGATGCGTAGAGGAAAATATTTGGTTTTGTTCTTACGGATCTGCGATTTGAAGTAGGCCTGCGAATTGTCAGTAGCGCACGATGAGTTTTGGTCGATCCACAGACGTTGTCAATCATAGCATCTGAGCAAGCATCGTCGTGGGCAGCAAGCTCAGCCAGAGTAAGGCGATGTACCTTCTCTGGCTCTACAGACACGGATTTGCGCTTCATTTCGAGCCTCTGACGGTAGAAATTTGGACATTCAGCAGTAACACGGTCGGCGACTCCTCTCTATATTCGGCGACCAGTTGGTAATGATGGGGGTTGAGTGCGCGTTAGTCGATGGCTGGACCGGTCGCGTGGTCGGAACGGGCCAAAGTTGGCGATGTACGCTCAGCAGTGAGTGAATGTGTTCATTGTGAAGAATTTGAGGGTCTGGACAGCCACGCAGACGGTGAGGCTTCCTCTCAACTGGTCCGCACAAACACAAAGAGTGACAGCGCGTCCGAGTCCTCGAGGAGAGGGGGAAGTACCTAGGTGGTTTGGGCGCCGTCGTCAGTGCGTCGCATAACTAGGGGATTGACCGAAGATGCGCATACGTAGCAACCAATCAGCATCCTTCCGCGACGCCTCCTGCCGGAAATCAAAAATCGCGTGCATCGACCGCAGACTAGAACATTATTGCACCTTCAAGGACTTTACATGATCCCATAGGTCGAAGGATGCTGCCACGATGGTACAACTAAAGGTGAGATTTATTTGGCATGCAGACAACTCTGCTGACATCTTTGCAGACGATGCTTAATTGCATCGACAACTCAGGCGCGGCGATGGTTGAATGCGTCGCTGTCATGAGGAAGAAGAAACAAGCTGCAAGGATAGGTACGGGTGCTACTGGCCTGTATGGCTGTTATTGTGTTGACTTTACGAAGGCGATCGAATCATAGTCGTTGTGCAGAAACAGCGATCCTTCGGTGCCGAAACCCCTGGTGGGACCAGCTTGGGTATTACGAACAAAGTGAGAAGAGGTGACATTAGACACGCTGTGGTTGTAAGAGCAAGAAAGGAAGAGAAGAGGAAAGATGGCAGCTTCATAAAATTCGATGACAACGCTTGTGTCCTCATCAACAAGTCCGGCGACCCAATCGGTACACGTTTGAATGGTGAGCTGGAAACTGCCCACAAGTATTGATCAATGCTCACAGTTTGTAGGTGTCGTTGGAGCCGAACTGAGAGACAAGAAATGGTCGAAGATTCTATCTCTTGCACCAATGCATGTATAACAAGAACACAATGTAAAGATACACCAAAGAAAAAGTCATGTCATCATCTATCACTTCGAGAATGGTGATGCCAGCAATGGGCATCCCAAGCCCCTTCATAGCGGAAAAAGACCGCCGACCTGCGCGCAAGAACTACAACCGCCTTGCCAGGAAATCCCGCAAGATGACTCCGAATGTTGCTTCTACCAGAGTCTTGAGCGCCTCGTATCTTCATGCAATTGTCAAAACTCCTGAAGAAAGCCTTACGGATATCCAGTCCCTTACTCAAACAGTGGTGTAAACATGACCACAATTCGTACAAACAAAGTATAGTTTCTACAATCTGGTTAGTAAGATTTCTTGCGCATTGGATAGCACTTTACCATTCCGGTATCAGCAGCTCGCTGCTGTGATTGAAAGTAGACGGCATCTGTTTCTTTGCACCTTGGACATGTCTCCTTCGTTCGCGGTAACTGAGAAGAAGCGTCGTTAGTCCAAGATCTGAGGTGAAAGTGCAAAGTCTTGAAATGTTGTGTCATAGACGGATCGAGCGCCACAACCTTCAATCACACAAATCTGAACATTCCACCTCTTGAAATTCCGGTTTGCCGCAAACTGAGCATTTCATCTGCTCACCGCACATGGTACAAAAGCAGATCGAGTCGAGAAGGACCACACCTACAGTTGGATCGTTCGCGACGTCCGTCGTCACACCAGCTGTTTCAGTGATGTTCGCGGAGAAATGTTTTCGGAATGTGCAAGCGCTGTCGTGTTTCTGTACGGCGTGGCATGCTCGACACACGTAAAGCAACTCGTTCGTGCTGCGATCTTCTTTAGGGTATAGTAGATTTGCACTATGCATATTAGTGAATGCGTTTAGGGGTCGGATTTCTATCGTACCATTCTTGACAAAATCTGAAGGCGACCTCTTTCTTCCTGCTCTCGATATCACTAGGCGCAGGTGACCCAGCAGCGGACATTATGATGGTCGAAGTGGTGGCTTGATTCTCGATGTGGACGGACAGCACGGCAGCTTTTGATATGATATCGTAATTACCACACGTACAAGGAATTTGCGGATAGTGTTTTGGCGAAACAATAGATTGGTGTGTTGAGAGTGAGGTTACGCAGGCAAAGGTGGTACAGTCAGCGTAGAACGCATGTTCACGGCTGATCAATGGCAAAATTATTAAGCTTTCGCGGAGTCGGGGGCGCTTGGAGGATCTTCAGCCCCAGGAATCTAGTTGAGTGTACGGAGTACAATAGTACACCCAAGATACGTTTCTGTACACGGGTTATATCTTACATTTGTTCCATATGTACTGAGTAGAGTCTCAAGGCTCGAGTGATGAAGCTTCAGAAACCACTCAGCATAGCATATCGCAGGCGTGGGGATGTGCAATCGCGAGATGTTATCTCGATCAGCTAACGAGCTAGCATTTGCAATAAATATAGTCTGGCTTAGAGTCAGCTAGCTGGCAAGGGCTTGTATCACCTGCACAGTGTCTTCGCACAACGCGATCTGGTCTGGCCAGTCAGTTATTGGTGAGAGGCTCATATGTGTATGAACTCATCATCGACCCCCCGAAATACACACTATATTGCTCTGAATTATCTTGAAGTCTAGTCTCAATCGACGCTCTACACAACTTTAGGAATACGGCATTCGATGGCCAAGCGCAGATGCTCCAAACCCTTCTTAACGTGTCTAAACACGCATTCACATTGTGTAGCAAATCGAATTGATCGTGTTAGATGTATTTCTTGCCCACAACTTTACTAGAGGGTCTATAATGTGGCTAACTCAAGTCATATATGAATGGTTTTACAAGGATATCAAATTCCTCCCGCTCAGCAATGCCTTAGGGAAGCGCCGGAACTTTCTCTCGCTAAGATCGCAAAATTCCGGCTGATGGTACAAGGGAAATGCGAACCATCGAACTAATCAGTACAGAAGAGGTCGTATGCACAACTAGCTTTGCAACAATTGCCAACGAGTAGTCCATATCCTTGTTTTCGTTCCCGCAACAACGAAGCTACCGTGATTTTCCCATATACCAACTCTGTACAAGTTTTCTGACTGTCGATATCCTCAGACTCCTCTGATGTACATTATAAACCATCCGTCAGATCGAGTGGTATGAACAGTTGTAAGATGACATTGTATGTTGTGTGACACTGTTTCATGCTTGTTCGTGCATCCCTGTTGTCAAAAGTATTGTGCTCTGATGTCGAGGTGCTGAACGGAAGACTGTGACTTTTTCGTCTTTGCTGACTTGGCCTGTACTCATGTGCAGCAATTCCAAAAACTTGTTTCCCTCAATCGGACACTTGAAGCACTACTTTCATCTGACACAGTAGGCGGGTAGACCACTGTAGCTGTGCGCTGGCTTGTACCTTTAGTCGAAGCTATAGCACCAAATCGGTACGAACATGCTGCTCAGAGAATTGTGCCACCACGGTTCACACTCGCTCGGATCTCTTGTTCTCGAATGATTTCTGGATGCTTATGGACACTGGGCATGAGCCCTAATGCAATAGCTCTGCGAATAGCCTTTGCGATCTTTCTTTGATTAACTCGGCGGAGACCTGTTGAACTGGCTGGGCGTATCCTGCCCATTTCTGTCATATACTCTGACATGACCGCAAAATTCTTTAGCCAGGTCAGTACTGAAGGCCAGCTACTCGAAATGAAGGTCTCACCTTGTAGAGTTCCAGTGGGTTCAGCGATAGCGCATCAAACGCATCGGTTGTTGGACTATATCGTTTCTTCCACTTTCGAGCTTCGGCTGCACTAAGATCGTGAGGTGCGTACACATCACCGACTTTCCAGTCGCGTGTGAAATTTCGTTCCATGCTTCTTGCCTCATTCGATCTCATTTCTTGCTCTCTTTGCGCCTTTGTGTCCCGCCACGTTCTGTTTATCATTGTGTATTCGCGCGCTGGTGTTGCTACTTGAATGTTAGAGAAACTCCTGTAATGATGATAGGCCGTACATTTTGACAACTCTGTGTTCAGTGTCTTGGACACCGAGCGAGAATTGGGTTGCCGCAGCAGCTGTGATGATCGATTCAAGAATGACATGTTGCGATATGTGATGTGTTGTCGATGTGGTTCTTGAAAGTGAAGGTAACTTTGACCTCTGGTACTCATGGTGTCGCCGAAAACGGTTAAGCTCAACAAGGCTGCGGACTCGAACTCCGCATCAAATGCATGATGCGATCACGATATACGACTTTGCTGCCACGACTCGAACGGTCACGTTCAAGATTTTGTGGCTGTTGAAGTCCTATTGTATACTTCGATCTTGTTTACTGCTATCAATCGAAAATGGCCACCGTCAAACCTTCCTCACACTTGACCCGAGCAGTCTTTCGCGCCATTATTCACAACCGACCCTATATGGTGACAGAATGCCACCGAAGGTCGCAACACACTTTATCGAAGCCTGTCAGATCCTTGGTACCATATATACAGAGGCGAAATCGGATGTTTGGCGCAATATTCAGTACTCTAGATCGAGGATTTGAGGGAGCGAAGAACACACCGAAGAATTTGGAAATCGCGTTGGGCAAATTAGTTGACCTCGTAAGAGCACGGAGAACCCAGTCTCGAGGACCACCGGATGTGGAAGTGTTAGACGCCTTTAGATTTCTGTTCTCATCTCGACTTGAATCGCGACGCCGCCTGACTCGAAACGAGGTCTATTTAGTCACTGAAGTGTTCAAACATCTTCAAGAAAGTGGCTTGATCACAGACACTTCCGACAGGTCAACATTGACAAGGGACGATCTCGACGCCATCCTTAAAACTTTGGCGCTGCCTTCAGAGAAGGAAAGATTCAGATCTGATACTAAAGCTCTGGCTACCCTGGTGTTTAGAGCTCTACAATCATCAACTGATACGCAATCTTTTCAAAGTGGTACTGCCGAATCCGCGGCTTCTCTTCCTGTATATGCGACCGTCCTTGCTAAGACTGGATCATCGCTCGATGCTCTCAAGATCTTGCGGCAGCCTACTGCACAGAATGTGAGAGATGACGTTCGAGTCTGGGTAGAAGTTCTCAAGGGACTTGCAAGCGAGGGCCGCCGGCAAGACTTTGAGACTGTCATGCGTGATATGCGTACGCAGCTGAAAACACGGAACACTGCTACATATGAGGAGCTGATTACCTTTCTCGCTGAAAGCAACAATTTCGACGAAGCACGACAAGTTTACGAGAACCAGATAAAAAACGATATTGCACCGACGACGACTGAACTTGAGACACTGCTTGACCTATGCATCCGTGTGAATCAATTCAATTACGGTAAGCCTTTTGCTCAAGCACTTGAAGAGAGGCTTCAAGAAGAAGAAGTCATGGGTAGCTTGTTTGTATGGGCAGCAGCCACCAGCAGTAGCATTGAACAGCTACAGCAAGAGATTCACCGATTACTGGAAAAAGCTTCTGCTGAAGCACTTACAATGTCCGCGTTCAATCGGCTCATCCAATTTGGATACTCTAGTGGAAGGCCAGAAGTGGCTGCAGCTGTGCCGGAGATCGCACAATCCGTTGGCTTACTCCCTGATGGCAGATTCTTTGCAGTGCAGATGCAATATGCTATCCAGCGAGGCGACCTGACCGCTGGAGCAGATCTTTACGAAGAAATCATTCGACAAGATATTCCACCGGACAATTCAGATGTTGAAGCACTCAATCAATTTGTTGGTGCACTAGCCTTTTCACAGGATCCTGACTACAATCTATTGATGCGTATCGTGGACTACTTACTTGAAAGAAACGCAGATTTTGATGCTGAAGCACTCGCGGGCGTCTGTCGTGTATTCTTACTACGTGACGATTTGGAAGATCTTACCGGGCTATTGCGCCACAGAGTTGATTTCTACCCAGCAGTGGATCGAGCACGTATCTCAGCAGTATTCCAGGAATTCATTCTTGACCCTACAGTGAAAGAGCAAAGAGCGTTCAACGCTTACGAGCTGTTCCGTGTTGCGTTTCCGGAAACATCTGTGGAGCGAAGATTGCCGCTGATGCAGTCTTTCTTCGATCGAAATCGGTCTGATCTTGCATGTCTCGTTTTTGGGCACATGCGTCAAAGGGAGGATGTTGAGGCAAGGCCAACACCTGACGCATATGCTAGATGTTTTACGGGAATCGCACAGTGTC
>JAOSBN010173193.1:0-20243 GCA_027563595.1 Erythroxylum suave | reverse complement strand
AATGTATGCTAGTCTTTTTACGTTCTATTAATGTCCAATCTTAATAGAACAATGACTAGGAACATTTAGGAATAATAAGTAAATGCAATATGAATCTCACAATTATAATCTCATTGTAATTTCATTTGTAATGTACAATTATTCCATGGACTTTATCATAAATATCTACAAGATAAATAAGGGCTTCAAATAATTTGTCACTAAACTACAAAAATCATTGGCTGTAGGGCATAAACGAACATAAATACCTTATTTTCTAGGCTGTAATGGTCATACAAAACTTACCTAAAATTTTATTCTGAGAAAAATTGGAAAATTGCAAGATAAGTGGGAGTTTTGTTTCTTTCATGATCATGTCAGGAGATGACACAATCATGGGCAGTGATTTTTCATGGAAATGTGTTGATTATGCAATGGTTAAACCAATTAAGGACAAGGTATATAATTATGATGTACTTGGACTTAAAAGGAGGACATAACTCAGTGGATAAATTGTTGGATGTTATGAACATGATGTTATGGATTTCGTGAATGAGAAGGTGTAATTAAAGATGCCTAACCAATTGAATAAGGTTTGATAAGGGAATGCAATCAATTTGGTATTTGAATTAGTGTGTTACGATTAGATATAGTGAATTATGGGAAAATTTGTATGAAATTGGTGTTATGATATGTATTGAATTCGGAAGCATCGAGGATGAAATTTATAGGGCACGATCGCATCCTTCACCCCACGATTGTGACCTAACAAAAAATAATTTCTATCACTCACTGAGTCCATAATCTCATCAAAATTGCAACATTAATTTTTCAAGTTTAGGAGAAATCTAGCTAGCCAAGTTGAAGTGACTTCTGCATTTAGATACAAGTCAGCTTTGGGGCTAGTTGTACCCATGAATGTCTTAATTATGTTATATCAAAAATTGTATCTTTCAATTGTTGTATATTGTACAAGTGAATTTTCAAATGTAATGACATTTGAGGCTGTATATGTTTCTGAATAAAAATGGAATAACATGATTATTAGAATGATTTGTGTTATATGCGATGGATGAAAAAGTAAAAATGAATTGATTTAATCGTCTTAACATGCCATTTTTATGGACTATATTCCCAAATATCCTTCAATATGTTAGGTATATGCTCTATGGGAGTGGTATGTTACATCAAATATATGCAGTAGAAATAAAACGGAACCTCAAAAACTAGATAGACTTATACGTATAGATATAGAAAAACAAAAACATGAAATGTAAGATGTTTACGATGTCATTCTTTAATCTTCTCCATGTTAAGTTGTCGTAAACCACAATGATCAATATAGACCATCTCTAATGAAAGTCCACACAAAGATAAAAGGATGAAACCTCACTAAGAGATGGCCAGAATTCTTTCTTTGTGCTAGCAAAGATAAGAACTTATGAGAGAGTTAGAGAGAAAAATTATGTGTGTAAGACAAAGAACCTTTCCTTTTCATCTCATTTATGCCTTACACAAGATATATGAAAATCATTTCAATTTTCTGCACCATTTGGCTTTTCATAACCCTTATCACTAATGGAAAGTTATGGGAAGTTAATGGTCATGAATAGTATGCATTAGTGGAAGTTATGGGAAGCTAATGATCATGAATAGCATAAATGGAAGCTAACAAAACTTGTTTCTAATCCATTCCATGCAACATTTTCTACCACAATCACATCATAATTCAATCCTAAAACACTCTATGATGTCTTGAATCACCATTCAAGACCATTTTACTCATCCTTTGGATCTCCTATATGTGTGACCCATTAGGTTCCTAATTATGTTGGTCACTTGAATTAACACTTAATTCATGTAAGTCAAGAGTGATAGCTAGCAACAATTCATGACACCAAATTGACAGGAAAGTAACTGGTTTGACTATGAACCCTTTATTATGCAATGTTTCCATGTAATTTGTCATTTCACCATCTCTACCCCACTTGGTTTAGAGTATGGTCAAAGTGTTAACTCCCACTAGATTTACTACATCACATCTAGTCCAAGTCATATTAGATCTTGTCTTGAGGATCACATTACTCTATGTATCATTGAACACTCCCTTCATGACACATATCTGCTCTGGCCAGAGACTCCTGACTAATGACCTTGACAAGAGGTCACAAGTATCATCTCCTTCTATCAAGAGCAGTGAATACTTTATTGGCTACTCAATTACCTCTGAATACCTCAAATTTTACCCAATCACCACCCTATGAGTAACCCCTGAAAGGCACTAATGAATGGAGTCAAAAAATAGGTTTAGTATCTGAGATATCCTTAAGCACCTCAAGTCAAAGGATACTTGTACCATTGCTATGGTGAGACTATCATTGGCATTAGAATAGAATATCCATATGATCGTCTCATAGGAGTTCAATCCAATGTACTTACTACCCTTAATAAGCATCCATATGTTAACTCTAAACAACCCATGTCTATAGCTTATGAGATTTACTACTTGATCTAATTGATGAGTATAACATGCACTAGTCTATCTGGAATAATGATATCCATCTCATTAATCCTATGACTAGGGAAAGTTTAGATACTAACATAATTACCCATTATAGGAATCTCATCGTCATGATCTCATCATGATTTCCTCCACGCTATGTTTTCTATGAAGGACTTCATTAAATCAATTTAAGATCGACATCAAATCCATAAACATATGAACATCAAAATGATGAAAAATGCCTTTATTAATCATAAAATGATTTGTATAATAAGTGTTATGATTGCCTTTAAAGAACTTCTTTAACCGTTGTGAGCAGAGTAGCCAGTGAAAAAGAGGTTAAAGCTTAGAATATGTATAAGAGCCACAAGCTAAGTATGTAAAATGAGCCTGGTGCCCTTAACGGATACATGATAGTTATCAATGAGCCCAATATTAATAACATATATGGGAAAGTTAAAAATGCACTCAATCATAACAAAGTAACAACTGAAAGTGAGTCACATGTGCATTGCATATACATTTTATTATTTATGTTTTGAATGATTGAGATGTTTTATTGAACTATTTTGAATGAGGAATGTGAAATAACTGAAAAAAATTAAAACTGATGAAAAATGATTATTAGTGAAGTGATGTTCTTTATGTGATGATATAAAATCTATATGAATTGTGAACTATTCTATGTTTAATATGAGTGAGCACATCAAGGATGGTTCGTTCACTGAGTTCATAAAACTCAAAAGAATTGCAACATAATTTTTTAGGTTTAGAAGAGATATCCAATTATACTAATTGGAGTGTAATTAGAAATGGGTTGCAGGTTGGGATCAGTTTGTACCTACATATATCTTTGGTCATTTTTGTATTAAGAATTGTATTCTGCAACTATTATACAGTGTATATGTAAATAGTAAATTGTAATAACATTTAATTCTAGATATGTTGCAAATGAAATGTTTCAAAATGATTACTGGTTTTCTAAAATGTGTTTGATGCGTGAAAATTTTGTATTAAGTAGTTCTGATTGTCTTAACATGCCATCCTTGTAGAGTATGTTCTGAAATATCATTAATATGTTCAGGGATACACCCTATGAGAGTGGTGTGTTGCAATAGGTGGTATCAGAGCCTAGGCTTAATATCATACATGGGCATTTTTCAAACTATATGTCAAGTTACATGCATTTTAAATATGTCATAAGAATCAGTGACAACTGATCCCCAGTTTGAGTTTCATTTCCATATCACATGCATGAACATTTGTTAAAAGTTTGAGCTGTTAGAAACAATAAGAAGAATGATGATCTATCAGAGTGCAAGAAAATAAAGCTTATGGTTAACTTGAAATAAGAAATATTACATGGTTCGATATGATAGACAAAGACTTAGTACATTTGTATTTGTGGTTGTATTAGAGAATATGATATCAGTATTGTGTTACGGATTTATACTTTAAATTGATATGGATGTGAATATGTTTCATGAATTGACTTAGAAAAAAATAGAGACACATGTAGGAATGGCAAGATAAAAAACTTACAAGCAAAGCTGAAAGAAAACAAAATTTATTATGACCTTGGGAGGTTGAACTTAGACTTGGAATGGTTATGTGATTAATGTGATAGTAATTATGATTTAGTATAAGTTAAATCAGTGGATTTGAGATCAGAATTTTATGATGGTTATGTACCTAATATTTTTTAATTGATTAAGAACATATGTATTTAAGACGAAATGAATGACAACGATATATGTAGAAGTCCCCAAGATTAAGTTAACTAGTTATTACGAGTGCATATCCAATAATATGATTTCCTTGATGAATAATTTTATTTAGAACATATGTATTGTATATTGGGATATGGTACAGGAAGTAATCTATGCCATATTGAATGCTCTTTAATCATAGTCCCCTTAGTTAAAAATTTTGAGATGACTCAGAGTAGCGTGGTGGAAGCATGAATTTTTGTCGATGTATTGAAATGGTAACTTTCCTATAGTCATAAAAGTAACTTTCCTATAGTCATAGAATACTTAAATGTTATCTAGAATCAATTGAGATTAAAGTATCATTATTGTAAGATATTAATTGGTGACTTTTCAAAAATAAATCTCTATATAAGATGTAATGATCTCGAAGGTACATACCAAAGCATAACAATAAATGAATATATCTATTGCTTCACTGACCATTATTATATAGAACATTATGATCATGTAAGATATGATAGTAATTGATCTTATTGAGATATCATGAATAGTTGAAGTTTATCTTATTAAGGTATTAAGAATGACTGAAAAGCGATGATGAATATAGCTGACCGATAAAGATTATGTAAACAGTACAGATGATTGAGGAGAGAAATCTTCTTTTGATAGAGATATTCATTGAATTATATCATGTAGATAAATGTTCCATCTCTATAAAAGAATGACTATTAAACAATGCAGAAGTGAATATTGGAGTTAGTTAAAACTGGGACTCAGGTATAAAAAGTTAGATACGCTACAAAGGGTGTTTGAATTTTGATTGATGTAAAGTAGCCCAACTATGTTATTATGTTTATGAATTTGATATGATATTATTGCTATTGATAAAGGAACTTAGGTCGATAATGTATTCTATATTAGTATATTCAGAAGGTACAAGTTAGATTTGATGTTTGTGTTCAAAAAATTAAGACTTGTAAATAATTAGAAATGTGTGGAGAAACTCGTAAGAATGGTCAGACATTAGAATAAGCCATTAAGAAATCCTGAGAATTGAATGATTGAAGAAAATCATTAAAAAAAGAAGTCAATTGAGAGATAAAGAAAAACATGAGATAACATTTCCCTACCTGAGTAATTAGTTACTTAAAAATTTCGAGGACCAAATATAGGCATATTGAGTTTTTGGTGATGCCTATTTTCTAAGTTTACAAATTCCCTTAACAGCATTCACGACATTAATGAATAAAGTGTTCCATTGGATAAGTTATGTTCACAGATGATATTTTGATGTATTAAAAGATTAGAAAGAAACATTCTGAACACTTGAGGTTAGTCTTACATATCATAAGGGAGAAACAATTATATGCCAAGTTCAGGAAGTGTGAATTTTAGTTTGATCAAGTAGTATTTTTGGATCATACAGTATTTGGGCAGGGCATATTGGTGGACCTAAAGAAAGTAGAGGTAATAATGAAGGGGGAAACTCCACTAAATGTATCTGAGATTCAGAGTCTTCTTGGATTTATTGGATACTGTCAGAGGTTTGTCAAGGGGTTTCTACTAATCTCAGCCGCTTGACAAAATTACTGAGGAAGAATGTATCATTCAGATGGACTGATGAATGTAAAAAGAGTTTTGAGGAACTAAAACACAAGTTAACTATAGCATCGGTGTTAGTTATCCCATCTGGATTTGGAGGTTATGTAATATATAGTTATGTTTCACACCAGCGATTACAATGTAATCTAATGCAATATGGTAAAGTGATTACACATGCATTGACACAATTAAGGTCCCATGAATTTAATTATTCGGTACATGATTTAGGCCTTGTTGCAGTAGTGATTTCTTTGAAAATCTAAAGACATTATCTATACGATGAAACATTTTAGATATATATATATATACATAGATCATAAAAATTTGATGTATTTATTGAGTTAGAAAGAGTTGAATATGAGTTAGAGACAATGGATAAAGTTACTTAAAGATTATGATTATACAATTTAGTATCGTCCCGGTAAAGCTATTGTCGTAGCTAATGCTTTAAGCAAAAAATCTAATAGTAGTGTAGCACAAATTTGGATATCGAGGTTATCAAATCTAATTCAATTAAAAGTATTAAGTATCGACATAAATTTTAGGTAGAAGGAAGCATTATTAGCTACACTGAAATTAAGACCAGTTTTGTATGTCATAATTAGAAAAGCTCAAAGCAAATATCTGAAAATTATAAAGCTTATTAAGAAGTTAAGACTGAACTCGAATTCTAATTTGAATTGAGAAATGAGAAATGAGACACTATGGTTAAGGCAAAGACGATGTGTACCTAATGTCCATAATTTTGAGAAAAGAGATTCTAGAGGAAGCACATATAGGAGTCTATGTTATGCATCCTGGTACTACTAAGATGTATAATACGCTGAAACAACATTTCTGGTGGCCAAGGATGAACAAGAAAATGACTGAAGATATGATTAAAATTGAATCTATAGCTAAATGTTTAAGCTGCCAACAGATTAAGACTGTTGAGGATATACTCAGAGCTTGTGTTTTGGAGTTCCAAGGAACATAGGATCAAATGTAGCTATGATTGAATTTGCCTATAATAATCATTATCATAGTACTATCAATATGACACTGTCTGAGGCATTGTATGGTAGAAAGTGTCACTCACTTTACATTAGGATGAAGAGGTTCAACGATTGTCAAAGGCTCAAAATTGATTCAAGATACTATTAATAAAATGAAATTGATTTGTAATAGATTTATAATGGCACAAGATCGTTAAAATATTTAGATGGATCAACATTAAAGAGATATGGAATATCAAGTGGAAGATAAAGTGTTTCTGAGAGTATCACCTTGGCAAGGTGTGATGAGGTTCAGTAAAAAGGGTAAGCTAAGCCCTAGATACATTGGTCCATATGAAATTATTGAGAGAATAGAACCACGGGCTTATAAGTTAGCCTTACAAACAAAGATATCTCAAGTTTGTAATCTGTCACATATGTTATCGAAACAAGAAGTGGAAACTTCAAGTAATCTGAGTATGTTAAGGAACTAGTTAAGATAGTGGGTTATCAGAATAACCAATTGAAAACCCAAGTGATTCCATTGGTTATAATCTTTTGGAAGAATCATTCGAGTGACGAAGCTACGTGGGAAATGAAGGAGAAGATGAGAAAATAAAAATCCCATCAGTTTGATCAATCAAGTAAGAATTTTGAGGACAAAATTTCTTACGGAGGAGAATTGTAATATCCTGTTCTCCTATACTTAGGGTTAGAACCCTAGATTTCTATATATGAGAATAGCGTTGAGAAATTATAAGGTGCATTGAATACATATGCATATCATTAGCATAGACACGCCAATATTGATTGTACATATTACAAAGACTGTATGTGCACTCAATTGACATATCCCAGGGTATGAATGATCTTAAATGATTATAATGTGAATTGTGATCTATTTTATCTTGATTTTTGATTTGATGAATTATATTATTGATTCAGATTTTTTAGTGAAAATTGGGAAAATTTTAAAATTATGGGTATTTTTGGACTAGGAAAAATGTCAAGAGGCAAGACAAATTGATTCGTGCTAACACAAATAAGTGACTAATGGAATTAGAAATTATAGATAAGTGGCATTGGATTTATTAACAAGTATAATAGAAAATTGGGTAACAACTTACGTGGAGATTGGGTGACAATTTGCGTGGAGATTGGGAGACAAATGGACTAGAGATCAAGAGACATTAGTTAACCTTACAAAATATCTTATTAATTTCGTTAATTATGTGGTAAGTGTCATGGCATGTTTCATGACACCTACCAAGTTTAATCACCCACAATTCTTACATCTTGTAAGACCATTTTTATTTTGCTTTTCATTTGCTAAAAACTCTCTTCTCTATTTTTCATTCTTCTTTGTTCTCCCATCTATGACACTCTCTTCTCACCCTCACCAAGAAGTCTTGTGATCATCTTTCAACACTAGCTACTCCAAGATGTTTTCTTTTTCATCATATCACAAAAAAACCTAGCTTATTCTACTTTACAAGCTAGATGACCATTGAAAGCTCAAAAACTAAGGTTTCATGGAGATTCGAAGCTTTGAGTTAATCAAGTAAGTAGTATATTGTTCTTTTAGGTTTGTTAAATGAAACATATATGATGATGGTTTAGTGATATAATGATCATGAAAATGGTATTGATAGGTGCTGGAAAATTTTTGATGATTGAATGGATAAATATGTTCTATTTTTGGAGGTATAAGAATGTAGATTTATTAGTTGTTTTAGAGATAGATAAAGGGTAATAATGGAGTAGAAAGTGTGATGGAATATTGATGAACTTATGTACACATTGATGTCTTGTTTTTATGTATATGATGAGAAATAACTTATGATAATTTAAGAGATGGATTGATAGTGAAAATGGTGATGAATGTTGATGAATAAATGTATATGTTTATATTTTGTTCTTGAGAGTATGAAAACTTTAGGTTATAAGTTGTTATGTAGATGAATTAGATTGAGATTTAAGGTAAAAGAAAGGTGAATTTATGTTAAAGAAAATACTAGTATATTGTTCTTGAAGTGAGAAGAACTAAGACGATAGTGAATGATAATGATTATGTTCTGTTTTTGTCTAAGTAATTAACAATAATGTATAATTTTTTTAATAGATTTTTTTTCTTGGAATTGAGGTGAGAATGAAGATGAGATGAAGTAGAAATGAGAACCTATGTATAAGATGTGTTGGATGTAGAGATAAAATTCTAGAAATGGTGGACAAGTGCATCAGCTTCTGTAAAGGTCTAAAAAAGGTGAATTCATTTTTATGCAATTTTTTAACTAACTAATGATAAGTTTCCTTCTTATGATGCATTTAGGTTACAAATGAAGTTTGAAATGAACCTAGTTTGATGAAGAATTAAGTGATTAAATTTTGATATGTTTAGGGTGATAATCAAGGTTATAACGTAAGCATGATGGTTGATATTAAGGAAAGAAAATTTGGAAATTTAAATATGATTATCGGAATGAAAGTGTTCATAGAAATTCAAATGTGATTCAGAGGAGATGAGCAATGTTTACCAAGTAAGAATGAATGAGAATTTGGATATTATGTGATGATTAAATGGTAGAATAACATTAGTGAATGATTGATTGATGAAACTAAAATAATCAAGTATATTGGAGTTGTGAACCTACGTGCAAGCTAGACATACATAAATGATGATTTTTAAATGATCAAGAGATATGAATAAAGGAAATATACCCGGAATAGTCAAATTGAGCATACATTAGACATTACACACATACATATTTGTATGATTGATATTTATGTGATTAATCAAATTAGTAATGCGTATACAATGTGTGTATTACATGAAGATAAATACACAAGATTGAACATCAACATTCAGATTTTTCTGGATCATAAAAGAAATGGCTAATCAGGAGTGTACTGTGAGTCAACCTAGACGATCTCACATTGATTGAATGTTTCTGTTTAAATTTTTATATTGAACTGTTAATAATATGATTGAGACAATTCTGGATATTCATAGTGACAAAAGTTTAATAATTGAAATTGCATTAGAAGTGTTCATAATTGAATATGAATGAGAAAGAATTAAGTGCTCTCAACGAAACGTTAAATGTCAAACTATTGTCCAATAAAAATGTGAACAGTGAATGTGTGTTAAATAAAAGTGATTGACTGTATATATATGAATTCATGCATCTTATTACATTGAAATGTATGTTCAGATAAAGGTAGTTGTGATAGGAGTAGCCAGTGAAAAAGATCTTAAATTTTAGAATCTATATAAGAGCCGCAGGCTTACTACGTAAAAGGAGCTTGGTATCCCCAATATATACGAGATAATTATCAATGAACCTGGTATCCACAATAGATACGGGATACTTAAAAAGGCACCCGGTCAAAACAAAGTAACAACTGAAAGTGAGTGATATGTTTTGATGATTGAGATGGTTTATTGAAATGTTCTCAATGAGGAATGTGAAATAAGTGAACAAAATTGTAATTGATGAAAAATGATTATTAATGAAGTGATGTTCATTATATAATGATATAAAATGTATGTAAATTGTGAATTGTTCTATGTTTAATATGAGTGATCACATCGAGGATGGTTCGCTCACTAAGTTTGCAAAACTCATCAAAATTACAACTTGATTTTTCAAGTTTAGAAGAGATATCCAATTATGCTAATTGGAATGTAGCCACTAAAATCAGATATGAATTAGGAGTCATGATCAATTTGTACTTGCATATGTATTTAGTCATTTTTGTATTAAGATTTGTATTCTGCAACTATTGTATAGTGTATGTGTGATTTTTAAAGTATAAGAGCATGTAATTATGGATACGTTGAAAATGAAATGTGCCTAAATGATTACTAGTTTTCTGAAAATGTGTTTGATGCATGAAAAATTTGTATTGAGTAGTTCCAATTATCTTAACATGTCATCCTTGTAGAGTATATTCTCGAATATGATCAATACATTTGGGAATATACCCTATGAGATTGGTGTGTTACACATAAAAATGAAATAAGCATTAAAAATAAAATAAATCATAAATTCATATATTGGAAGATAACAATTAAATAATCAAATCATGGTAGAATAAGGTTCAATTCAACCTCCCTTAGGCACTAAAAAGAAATATTTGTAAACAAAAACACAAATGGTAATAAATTCATAAACATTATGGATATAATACAACAAAAAAACATTAGGTTAATCCCCTTTTCCCAACCTTCTCTCTCAAGTGCAGGTTGTGATGGTTGTTCTGGGTGTCCCATCTGATATATGACAACCACTTTTTATACTGAAAAATTTGTAATAAGTAACATCTGATATACAATCAAAAGAAGAATAAGAAATATAATACATTCTAGACTTCACATAGGTAAACAAAAATATATCATTGAATGTTCACTTCAAATAGGTAACATCTTTACTTTTATATGTAATAGAATGTCTAAGTACAAACAATTACATAACTCAACAGAAACCATAGCAATATTCAAAATATGTAATGCATATAGAAAATGCCAACAATCATAAAAATAAGTACTACATACACTTTTTAATTGAAATACCACTTTTGAGTACAGTTCATAACCCTCCATCAATGCAAATTATACTAATACGGTTTTTATCCAATAATATATCTATACTAAAAAAATATCATCACTCGTTAAGAAAGATCTACAATTTTAATTGAGAAAATATTGACTAAATGAAAAGAATAATATGACTCAATACAAAGTTTACTAATACGTGGCAAATTTAATACCACAAGTATATATAAAAGGTACTACCAACCATTTGAAATAAGTAATAACATTAGTAAAAAAAATAAGAAAATCGTCTTTCGTACAAATCATACCCTACAATAATACAAAGTAGTCTAATAATCTATTTATTAAATACCATATCTAAATAGAAAAAAATGTTATTATTCATTATAGATAAGGAAA
This sequence comes from Erythroxylum suave, assembly GCA_027563595.1. Lineage (NCBI taxonomy): Eukaryota > Viridiplantae > Streptophyta > Magnoliopsida > Malpighiales > Erythroxylaceae > Erythroxylum > Erythroxylum suave. The sequence goes on along the minus strand of JAOSBN010173193.1, from coordinate 8,519 downwards.
CATTTTAAATGGGAATTTATTAACTAAGTGAAAATAACATTATACATTACAGCAAAGTAGAATTTTTTTAGCTACAATTTGGAAAAAAGGGTAGCCTTTTAGCAATGTTTTTGAAAATCATAGCTAAACACTAGAATAATTTATGTTAACAATTGATTATTAATCATTTTGAAATGAATCTTGTTTAATAATTTTTTATCAATGGAATTTTTTTATAAATTCTATTCATCGGAGGATCTTTTTAAAGTATACTTTAAACTATATTTATAATATACTAATAAACTAAGCCCATATTTAGTTATGTTCTTATTTTAAGGTTTTTCATTTTTGTTTTCGTAAAAGTGGAAATAGAGGCTGAAAAATGTGCTTGGTTAAACATGTTTTCTTTTTTTGTTTTAAAAAAAGCAATAATTTTATGGAAACATAAAAGTCAAGTTTTTGTGTATTTTGAAAATAGGTGTTTCTCTCTATTGCAATTTTGCGTCTTCTACAGTTTTGCGTCTTCTACCATCTACGATTTCTCTAGGTTTTTTTTTTCCTATTTGTTGCTTATGTGTGCTTTCTATTCTATTGCTTGGTTTGCTATTATTGTTATTAGCTTTGAAAATTGTATAAACTACACATCCATTGCCTTCTCTTCCAATGATCTTTGTCTTCATGCATGAGAAGTACAAGAAAGCAAAAGCATTATGCTACAATAACATGCACATGTTATTATAGCATATTTAAAAATAATTCATTAATGCATTAACCACTGTTTTCTTTCACCAGAGAGCTCTTCTTGTCTTTCTCACCCTGTTGATGGTAAGCAGATAAAATTTAGATAGAGAAGGATTGGAAGAGGAGATGCTTTATTTACATCCTTTGGAGAGAAAACAAAACTAGAAGGAATAAAAAGAAAAGAAAATAGTGCTCAATGATAGCTTTGGAATTACAAAGGTTTCAGGGTCTTAATTTTTTATCCACCCATACTTGGCCATGAATAGGTTAACCAAAGAGTCTGATGGGTACTCATTAATGCAGTCGTTCCATGCATTATTACCATCATTATATATAGAAGTTGCCTAAGAAAAATGAGGTAAGAAGAAATCTCACTTACTAATGAGGGTGATTATGGTATAATATGTCATCAATAGGTTTATTTACATAAGCAACATGTTTACAATTACCTAATGCCATGGTGTTTCTTCATGATGCTTTCTCAAATTTTTACTCAACTAAAACTTACGTGCATGTGCAATGGAGGGAAAATGAATTAAAGCCTCATTTGTATGTTATACATGTTGAGAGGTAGTGGTACAACTTTGAACAAATCTTTGGGAAAATCCTTACTTCACAGTGCAGTGACAACTAACAGATGGACTAGAACTGCGTTATTGGAAAAAGTGTAGGCTCTTAATGAACATGGAATTCAAACTTCCTAAAATTGCGTCTCATTGGTCTCATATAAAAGACCAATTGATTACTCATGTCGGATTGATCCTTTTTTTCATAGCAAAGGAAAACATGTATAAGCTTATAGGAAATGTAAGTAGCTCTCTAATTGGAAAGATCTTTGGAGTTATCTTTGAAGTTGTCAACAAATATATAAACAACAAAAATGTAAGTAGCTCTCTAATTTGAAAGATCTTTGGAGTTATCTCTCTGAAGTTGTCAACAAATATATAAACAACAATATAGAAAACATCTTTTATGATATTCAAGTTCATGTCACCTTTTCTTGGATTACCAGCCTTTGTTTACACTTTTTCTTGGTTATCTATTTTATAATGAATTACGTGTCCATATTTGAAGAGAAAAGGCAATTATTGGTTTGTGATAAGTTTTCAGTGAGGAGTTTGAACAAAAGTAGGTGCTAAGCAAGTTTGATAAACAAGTGGAAAAAATGCAAATGGAGAAAATGAGACTAACTGGAGTAGAGATGACTCTGAGGAGGGAAGTGAAATTTTGCATGATTGAAACTGATTTTCTTTGAATTGAGAACATCAATTTGTTGACTCATGTGAAGGATAATGGAAAAGAGACTGATTCAGTAACTTTCAAGCTAGATGATGAAATGCAGACCTTTATATACTACTTACAAAATTAAGGTCTAGGAATACTCAATGAGAGTAGAACTATTTTCCAAGTTATTGGAACACATCCAAGGAAAAATTGGTCAACTTTTAGAGTGAAAGAAAGGTACTAAATTTGTAACCAGTGGTTTAAATGAGAAGTTTCTTGCTAAATTTGATATGAATTTGGAGCTATCTCTCTGAAGTTGTTGGCACATATATAAATAACAAAAGAGAAAACATCTTTTATAAAATTCAATTTCCTGACACCTTTTCTTAGATTACTAGCCTTTTTTTTTCTCTTTTTCTTAGTTCTCTATCTTACAATAAATTACCTCATGCATATATTATGACTTTGCTTAAATTTACACCTTTCTTTTAATGCCATAGAATCAAATTTACACCTTGATTTTTATTCAATCATTTCCATGAACTTACATGCAGATTAGCATTTAATATGGTTGTCTCATGTTTATTTCGAGCCATATTTAGTATTCAACATTTTGCAAAAATTGTTTTGTTTGTCTCATGTTTATTTTGAACCATATTTAACATTTAATACTCTGTAGAAATCGTTGTGATTGATGTCACTTATATTTGATTACATTTAGTGATGGAAGGTTTGAACAATATAAATGATTCCAATGATTGTATGGAAATAAATGAAAAAGATGGGTTATGGATGATACCATAGAGAAGTATTTAATCTCCTTAATGGTTAAAGAAGTAAAGAAGGGAAATCAAACGACTACTACCTTTTCCAAATATGGTTTGAAGAATATTAAGACATGGCTTCAAAACAAATTTAATAACAAGTATATTCATATTTAATTGAAGAATAAGTATAATGGATTAAGAGTTATATTTAAAATTTTTAAGAAATTACTCAATGAAACAAGAATCTGCTACAAATGAATGTTGGAAAAATCTATTTTAGGTCAAATATGCCTTTTGTTTTATTAATATATCATACTATATAATATTTATTCTCATATTCCTTTATCATCATTATAGGTACATAAAATGGCTCATGGGTTCAAGAAAAAAGATGAAAGGAATTTTCAGACTTGTGTCATTATTTTAGAGATACTACTGCAGCTGGTGTGCTTGCTCGTCCATAAACTAAATATCTATCAATTAGTACAAAAGAGGGACATGAAAATGATGTAGATGAAGATTACTCATACAATGAAAAACAAGATCAAGATATAAGTTCTCCATCTAAGAGAAAGAATTCTCCTAAGAATAAGAAGGCAAAGAAGACACATTCTAACATTTTATAAGAGGTGTTACTTATATTTGGTGAACAACCAAAGAGGAAGAATGATTTTCTTAAGAAAACATCATCCACTACAGTGGATAGACCTCAAGAGTCTAACATAATGATAGAATGTTTAAATTCTTTAAATGAATTGGGTGTTGACAATGTGTAATATGAAAAAGTTGTAAAGGCTTCACATGGTTCTCCACTTTGTAAGGATATTTTTTTGAAGATGACAGATACAAGGAAGCTTGATTGGATTATGTCACTTTAGTTATATTTTCATCTTATTAAGTGTCGAATTATTATTAATTTGACATTTTTATATTAAGCAGCATTCAATAGTTTAAACATTTTAAGTTTGTTCTTTGTATGAATATATGACGTAATTTTAAGTTTATATTTTGTATGAATATTTTTCTACAATTGATTAAACCTTTTGATTGAATTTTTTGTTAATTATTTAACCTTGGTATTATAGATACATGGATTTTTTATGAGATTTTGAATCAAATTCTGATGGTGAATGGAAGAAGGTAATCATTACTTCTCTAACTAGGGGAGAGAATAAATATTTTCATTTACAAAAGCAACCATATAGAACTTCTATTTTACTAGGTCCATGATTGGATATGTAACACCCCACTCTCACAAGACCCGTACCCGACATCCTGAGTGATATTCAAGTCTGTGCCCCCACGAGGGTGGTGTACTAACATACTCGTACCGATATTAAGTCACTCGAAACTCAGTATAATTTCTTTTTTAATTTTTAAATGCGTACACGAAAATCAGTAATCAAAATTTCAGGCCCACTTTTATTCAGAAGTTTTCAATTGCAGCAATACAATCATTAGAATTTCAATAGCCATTTGGGCCCATACCAAATATATTCAAATACACAAGATACAATAATTATGGAAGACTTAATTTGGTACGAAAATAAAGAAATACAATGCAGATGCAAACTGATCCCAACCTCTGCCTCTTTTTTGAATGTATTAGGTATACTCCCATTTGCCTAACAGGGTACTCTTCTGAGCCTAAAAAATAATTGCAAATTTTGGGTGAGTTTTGTGAACTCAATGAGGTAGCCATCATTGACGGTTCACTCAATTCATGCAACACATCATTTCACATAACACATATTCATATTTTTACATAATTGATTTTGTATCACATTTTCACTTAAGCATAAGCAATTTTACATTTCAATCAATCAAACATACTTGAACAAACGCATATGAAATGCTCATGAGACTCTTTTCAAATTGTTACGTTGTTGTGCCCGAGTGGCTAAATTATCCCATATCCATTTTGCGTACTCAGCTCATTGATAATTGTCCCTTATCCGTTGGGGACACATGACTCATTTTACACAATAAGCTTTAGGCTCTTAATCCCTTTCTAAGTTCGAGGCTCTTTTTCATACTTTGAGCTTTAAGCTCTGATCGGTGTTGTGCATTCATGTATGGAACGCATCTATCACGGTCAATCATATTATGAAGCACATAGTTCTGCAAATTCACATACAAGCAGCACTTCAATTTCTCAACGCAATATCACAGTCTAGATTACTCACAGGTTGTTCCTGAAGCTAAAGCCTGGAAGTTCCAGCAACGTCTAGATGTTGGCGTTCTAGTTGCTCCTCTATATCACACGATATACACATATCACAATTTGGCACAATCATAAGTGTATATTAATGCACATGTATGTATATGTAGTATGCACAATGCATGTTCATGACAATCCTAGGTATCGCTCTATTATTCTTGTCATGTATACATTCATATATCCAAACTCACATAAGTATCATCTATGCTTATGGTTATACCTCAATAAAACCATTAAAATCAGAATTCACAATTCATTTCTTCAATTCATATTTTTCCAAAGACACACTTTCGGGTCAACATTCCATGATAAATATTATAATGAAAATGAAGAAATTCAAGGGTACTTTCTTCTAGAAAATTGTTCTTATATCTCTTAAGGTTCTAATTATACCAAGATCATTTAATTTAGTTTAGTATCCTAAGATTTATGCTCACAATACCACAGACTGTGTATAATGGAACTTTTGGCTTGTTCATGATCATACCCTCAGATTGTTCAACTCATAACCTTCAACTAAAAAGTCCAAAAACTACAAAATTAGTACCAATTGAAAGATAAGATAATGGACTACAACTTTTTTGAAGATACCTTTGTCTGATTCAGCCTATATCCATTCAGTTTTTATGAAAACATCGAAACATAATTTCTATCTCGGGGAGTACTATAACCTCATTCAGACTCAATTTCCCAGTAAACTTTGAAAGTCTGAGAGACTGAAGTAAATTTATACTTCTTCAATAAAGTTGTATAATTATGTATCTAGTTTAACCTGAATCAAGAATCACATCATTTGGACATCTGTAGCTCACGATATCATCGAAATACCAACACATGTTCAATAGAAAAAAAATTCCTGAATAACAACCCTTGGGTCGCGATCGCCTCGCCGTGAACTGTCGAAATTCACCCGCGTAGCGATTGCAACTTCCGCATTCATCCAGCAAAGTCGCGATCATGACGTGTCGCAATCGTGACTTGCCTCTGAGCCACTGCACTTCTTTTTCTTTACCAACATCTCTACTTCAAACCTCCATATTGTTTGATCCAGAACTCTAAAAATTCCAAATTTTATATCAATAGAAAGATAAAAGAAAGATCTATAATTTTCATGTAGGCCATTTTGTCAAAATCAATCTAGATCAGTACAGTAAATTCATGGAAGTTTCAGACCAAAATTTTAACTCTCTTACTATTTTTATCCGAACTTCACTTCCATTTTCAGCTTAGAAAGAGAGGCTTTTAGGCAAAGTCTTATTCTAAACAATTATTCATCTATTTCTTAAGTTTCTAAAGAGCCTAAGTTCGCACAATTTAGTTTATTATTCTAAACGTTATACACAATTTACTCTATACTTTTCAGAAACAGAGACAAATTCTGAAACTCAACTTCAAGACAATTTTCAACACTCTTAAAGCCAGAATTCAAACTCAATTTCTTCATAAAAATCGTAGACACTCATCTCTAGTTTAATATAAATCAACAATCGTCCTATATCTTTAGATCAAGATATGTGAACAAAACCGATGCAAGTTCAGTTGAACCACTATATCTAACACATTTCCAGCACACTTCCTCATCAATCTCTTCCTAATTCATCTCTTTTGCTTAATCCATTACTTCTGACTTATATCCATATCATTTCTTCTTCAATAATACCCCAATTATAGTTCAAGATCATCTATACACAATTCAAAATTCATGCTTGATCATATACACCAAAAACAAAACACATCATATACACATTTATCATAATGACCTTTCTATCTCAAAAATCAACTCATCAACAACTTATCAATTTTCAACAATTCATATACTCAAAACAAGACATCAACCATCTTTATTCTTCATCCATGACATATACATACAAATTCATAACCAACCCATCAATATCAAATTACTCATCATACATGTTCCATTTATACTAACCCATTAAGATTAAAGCATCACTTACATGATTTCTCTTCAAATCCTTCAAAAGAACACCAACCCTAGCTTCTCATACAACCCATGTTCATCATCATGGAGATTGGGAGGTTGGGTCTTTGGTGAGAAATGAAGAAGACAGCAAGATAAGAGTAGCAAATGAAAGATAAGAGGGCTAGTTTCAAAGTTAGTGAAGGTTGGGAATAAAATTCATGAAGAAGGAGAAGAGAACGTCACGTAGAAGAAGAAGAAAACAAGAACAAATACCCTTCAATTAGAAAGCATCGTGACAAACATGACAACGAGGGTCTTTACAATTAAAAGATTAGTGTTTTTAAGACATGGCCACATGTCATCTCCTAATAGGTTCACTTACGTTTTTCTCATTCAATTTGTCCATTCAACTCCATTTTCTACTCCAATTGTCTCCAAATTTCAATGACATGTGTCATTAAATCCCAAAGTCATATATAAAAATTTTCACTGCCATTTGACATTAATTTCTACTTCTAATTATCAATTGTGCTGCCACTTGGCATTTTCCTAGCCTAAAAAAATACCCCAATTTTCAGAAAATTTTCTAATTTCGCCAAAAGTCCAAAATCAACATTTCTATATTCCAATTCAATTTTTAAGTCATAAAACCACATTTCATATCAAAAATCACATTTATAGACAATTATACCAAAAAATTGTCAATGAATGATTGTACAATTATTTTTATGTGCAAAGATTCAATATTCATATGTATGTACATCTTGTGTAATGCATGAGCATGAGATGTGTTTTCCTAATTTGTCAGTAATCTCTCACATTTATTATTTTAGCCTTAACATGGGTAACGGGATGTTACAGGATATTATAACTTTTTAATGGCAATCCTTCAAGGATTTATGAAAACTTAAGAATGAGAAATATAATCTCTTGAGCTGAAGTGATAAGTTGAAGAGTATAGAAGGCTCAAAGGCAACAGATCATTTAACTGTGGAGGAAAAAGTAACAATTTCCTTGATGACAAAAGGGCATAATGAGACAATTATAGTCAATGTAAAATGCTTTCAGCATTTGAATTGGACAATTTCAAAGCACTTTCTTAAAGTCTTATATGCAGTTAATCAACTTGCAAAAAGAGTCATTACTCCACCATCTTCTACTAATACACCTTCTGAGAATCAAAATAATTCAAAAATTTTTCAATACTTTCATTTACACTCATATATTTAATTACTATTTTAATTATGTCCTTATGATTAATAGTTATCTCAATATATATTTTAATTTTTAGGGTTGTATAGGAGCAATAGATGGCACAATAATCTGCACGTTTCATCTTTTGGTTTTGCCCTTGAAGGTCGAATAAAAAATTTAATTCCAAGGATTGCAATATAAGATGCAACCTCGGGTAGTCTCACTTAATTGGAATCTAATGCAACGGATCTAATCTAGCCTAAATGTCATGAAATGCAACTAAATTAGTTAGAAAGGTGGTTTTGTTCTTTAGAAAATTAAAAAAATTAAACTAAGTAAAAAAGAAATGTGTAAAAAGATGTTTTTGGATTTTTGGGAATAAGAAATTGAAAGTAAAAACAATGATCAAATTTGATAAAATCCTCTTGAAAATGAGCTTTGGCTATCATGGTTCAAAACAAATCTTTGTGGG
>JAOSBN010173173.1:0-20244 GCA_027563595.1 Erythroxylum suave | reverse complement strand
CCCCCACCCCCCTAATTCACTAATTTTTCAAGATAATGATTATTCACAACCTAATAGGCTATGTTCAAAATTAAAAGAATTTCAATCCATCTAAGCCATTAACACATTCAAACAATTCGTACAATGCAACCTGGCACTATCATACAATATGCAAAATCACATTAAAACAAAACACATAACCCCTCCCCATATTTGAATGACACATTGTGTTCAATGTAAGAAGGAAACAAACAAGCACATAAAATACAAGAAGAAATATAAAATTACGGTAAACAGAAAATAAATAAAAATAAAAATAAAAAGAAACATAAAAATAAAAGAACTGAAGGCTAATTTGAAAAAGAAAAATTGCGTTAGACAAAAATCTTAAGGAGATGGAGGTGGTGATGGTGTCGGAGGCGGCAATTGAATGCCATGAGCCTTGAAATACCGACGGATCTATCAAATATCCCAGCTCTAGTGTCATTGTGTCTATGCCATTTCCCCTCATGGTTCTGGTGTTCTCCATTATTGTCTTGTTAGTGTCAGAGATGGCATCTAGAACTTTCTTCCATCCTTGTTCTTCCTCTTCTTCTTCCTCGAATTCTTCACTAATGGATTCATCTTGCTGAGGTGATGCTAAGCTTGAGCTTGCCTGACTGGTCCTAATCATCACGTGTTTTCTAGCTGATATCCCTAAATTCCATATTATGGGACTTAAGGATTTCAGCCTACCATAAGTGATGGTGGTTTAGAAAGTCAAGTAAGTGGATGGTTAACCCACTACAGTTCTTGTTATAATATTTAGTAATGGAGAACACTAGGTACCCCATACCTAGATTGTTGCTCCTCTGGCGTGGAGTCGCAATAATGGCATTCAACATATGTGTGGATGTACACACTGAAATGTTGTGGTTTATGCACTATAATATAAATAGTTCCTTTATGGATCATTTTTTGGTTTCTGTCTTGTCAAAAACCAGCTGACACATAAATTTGTGCAGCAGCAAGTGTTCGTGGGACCTAATTATGTTGTTATGAGCATTCTTGGCGTGAAATCGCTCAATTCTAGTGAGTTCATTCCAATATCGTGAAGGATGAAAATCATAAAGTTGATCGATTATGGAGGATTCCGGGAATCCACACATATTGTACATGATTTTTACATTCAATTCATAAGCTCTGCCTTTGAACCTAAATCACAATTCCTGGGGGTTCCTAGGGTCATAAGTTAGTGAAGTAAAGAATTCTAGCATGAGCTCCTGATAAAAAAGAAATTGGAACCGCATAAATTGGGCCCACTAGATTCTTTCCGCTAAGTTTTCTACTCTCTTACGCAGCTCTGGCCTATCAAGTGTCTCGAAATCAAAGTATCTAGAAACTATAATTTGTCTAGAATTTAGGGATCTGAAATGAATGCCTTCCTCTTTTGTGTAGATCGAGAAGGGCTCTTCAAAGTTCGCTGCTCGGTTTCTTCTCCCACGACTTACAACTTGATTTCATCCAGCTTGCTCCCTTTTGACGAATTGCTTAACACGCGACATAATTTTTGAGAATTGAGTAGAATTTGGAAGAAAATTGGAAGTTTGAAATTTTTAGAGAGATGTGAGAGCGTTGTATGCTTGAAGTCTAGAAAGATAAAGTAAAAATAAAAGTGAATGTAAAAGTGAAATTAGAACTGAATATGCCGATGGTTAAAAGGTAAAATGGTAAATTAAAATTTTCGTCCTCCTTTGTTTTGCCTAGTCACAAGCCACGATTGTGGCTAGTGACTTCCCACCAACACTAATTTTCCTTTATATGTTCTTTTTCCAATCTTTTCAATTTCACTTCTTAATTCTTTATGTCCCTTTTCACCTCTCTTAGTTAGATTGATAAGTCATCCACTTGATTTTGACACCCTATTCCTTCTTAATTTTATTCGAAATAAAAAAATCCTAACTATAGAATTCAAACATTCTAACAAGAAAAACAATCAAAAATAATAATTTTTCCATGGGTTGAATCCCCTATAGTGCTTCTTTTAATGTCAGTAGCTTAAAGCTCCTTGAAGCTTATGGTGGTTCGAATCCAGGTCGCAATGGTAGCGTAGTCATTAATATTAAAATTTGCACTTGAGCTGTATGCTACAATTCCCACCTTCCTTACAATTCTCTTTTCCTCGTCTTCTTCTTCATAAGCAGTTCTTCCTAAAAGCATTTCCAAGATCCTCGATATCCTCCCATTCTCCTCGAGGTTTGGGTTCTTTGATATCCATTAGAGGTGAAGGAGATCCTTAATCTCTTTTCTACACCTTGAAGGTCAAATTCACCTTTCTTATCGTCAGAGTTAATTCTCCTCCATCAACATCAATGATTGGACACGTAGTTGCCAAGAATAATCATCTAAGAACTATCGGAGTGTCCCCATCTTTGCTAGTTTCCAATATGTAAAAATCTGTGGAAAAGGTATATTTATCAACTTTCATCGGCACATCCTTTATAATCCCCATCAGTTTATGCATTGTTCTATTGGTCGTCTTTACGAGAAACTTGGTGGGTTCTAACTCTTTTAACCCTAGTTTCAGACTAAAAGTGTAAGGCATTGTGCTTATACTCGCTCCCAAATCTCCAAATGCCCTATCTTTGATGATTCTATTGATGCTTCAACGGATGAAAAAGCCCCCTGGGTCCTCCTTCTATACGATGTTAAGGTCTTTTTTTGATATTTGCTCCTTAACCTTCTTTTTGACGAATTCCCTTAATTTGAGCTCTATCTGTAATTGTTCTGTCACTTCCTCAACCTTGTTTTGTCTGATTTCTCTATCGTCTTTGTATATAACTCCTATTGCTGCATAATAAGGAATGGAAATACACGTCGAATTGCCTTAAGTGACTCGATCACAGGCTCACTTGGAAGGTTTTCTTCAATTACTTGACTTTCTCCATCTTCTTCTTCCTCCACCTTCTCCAGTTTCTCATCTTGGGTTTTACTGATCGCCATGATCCGTTCTTTTGGATTAGAATCACTATTGTTTTGAAGGGTTCCAACACTCTAAGTAGACATTGCCTACTCTAATTGGGCTACCTAGACTTCTAGATTATGTATAGATGAGGCATGGTTCTTTATTACTTGCTCAAATTTGCTTTTGAGCCTCCTATGTGTATTCTCTATGCCTCCAATTTATCCAAAATCTTATCTAACTTCGATTCCATCGAGCTTGTTTTATCTTGCTGAAAGCCCAATTGTCCCTGAGGCCTAAACTACTCGCCAGTATTTTCGACTAGGAGAAGTTAGGGTGATTCTTTCATTCGGGGTTGTAAGTGTTAGAGTAGGGATTGTTACGCCCTCCTTGTCCATATTATGCCCCCATATAATTCACTTGCTCCTGATAGTCGTCCTTCATCAAATAGCACTCTACAATATCATGGTCAATCTAGCCACAGAGTTCACACTTCAACTATATGGCTTTCATTGAAGCTAAGGACCACGCCTTCACACTGTTAAGTTATCACATCAGATTGTCGATTTTTTGCTTGCATCTCTGTCATCTGATCTACCGTAGATTCCTTTCTACTCTCTGAAAGACGCCGGTTGCCTCCCCCACTTGTTCATCCATAAGCAATTTTTGCTTGCCATCTCCTCAATCAACTCCTCTACTTCATTAACTGTCTTTCGCATCAAGGATTCTCTAGAGGGTGGGTTCGCTTCATCATAAAACGTCTGCAACAGGAACTGCTTGGGTAGGTTATAGTGTGGGCACTTCTATTGTAAGTCCTTATATCTCTCTCACGCTTCGTAGATCAATTCCTCGTCACTTTGTTAGAAATTGGTGATTTCCTTAATAAACTTCAATGTCTTGCTAAATGGAAAATACTTGTCTAAAAAGGCACAAACCAACTGATCCTATGTAATGATGATGGCTGGGCTCAAACGATGGTACCAAGCCTTTACTCTATCTCTAAGGATAAAGGGAAACAGTCTTATTTAGATTGCATCTTCTGGAATCTGATGATACTGGAAAGTATCATGGAACTCGTGGAAGTTAACGATGTGTACGTTGGGATCCTCATTCACCAATTTGTAGAATTGCACATTCTACTAAAGCATATTAAGTAGGGTTGGCTTAATCTCGAATGAGGCCACTTGAATAGGTGGCCTAGCCACTCCTTGGTTTGCCGCGTTGAAACCCGTCCTCACAAAGTCAATGAGGGTTCTCTGTAGCCGTCCTTGGTTAGCTCCATGGTCCCTGTCTTGTTGGAACTCTTCAGCCATTGTTGATTTTTTGATATCTTCTTCTTTTTCTTCTCGCTGAGCTTTTCTAAGGGTTTGTTTTAATCGTGTGATATTTTGGTCTATCCTCTCCGCTGCACAACTTGAACCTCTTGTGACTCTTGTGTTCATGCAAGAGCACGATTTCTGAAATAAAATAAAGAATGAAAATTAAAATTAAAACTAATCTAAACTAATGTTTTAAATTATGGAACTAAGCTATTGCCTCCCCAGTAACGGTGTCAAAAACTTGATCGATGGTTTACGTATGCTAAGTTTTAATATTTGTAACCTTGATAATACCACAAGCTCATAGGTCGTTTAGGTAGTACCTAAGGTATCGATCGCACAAAGAGGGTTAATCTAACTTAAAATCTAAGGTCGGGACTATTAAATAGTTCTTTAACAGACAATGAAATTAAACACAATAACTAAATAAATCAACCAAACCAAATCAAATAACAAAACAATAATTGAAAATTAACAAATAACAAAGATATCAACTAATAAAAAATAATGGAAATTGATTGATTTGTTGAAAAATGATAGCACACCCTAGAATTCGACCTAGTGAATTAACCAAGAGAGAGAAATGGAAAATTATCTATCTTTAATGCTAACCTAACCAATTACGACTTATCGAATTAATGGTTCTAAATGATCCTAGGGTCAATCACTCTCTCTCTCTCAAGTTATAATTGAATCCCAAAAGCATAAACCCTAATCAAGTTATATGAAGTTGTAATCTCTCAATTAACAACTGATCCAAAATCTAATTAGTCCTTAAGTTCTCTAATAAGCAATTGGAAACCTATATGTGACCTATCTACATAAGATTTACCAACTTGATTTAATTCCGAATCTATTAATTTACCTAATTCTTGTTAGCCTAATTTAATCGTTTTTTCTCGACTCACCCTCTTAGTTTATTATCAAAATATAAAGTGCAGAATCAAACCACAGTTAATTCAATAACCATATAAAATAATTAGATTTCATTAAATCAAAAATAATATTTCGAAGGTTAGTATAGTACATCAATCACAATTCAATTCTACCATCAAACTATATGTCACAATTTTATAACCAAATAAAACTGAAATACATAGGAAATAGAACTTGAATGGATGATGGGACGCTGCAACTTCGAAAAGCTCCTTATCGTAGGATTCATGTCGAATCTGCGTTATCTTCCTCTTCTCTCTTCCTTTTTCTCTTTCTCGATCTCTCAAAGTTTTCTCTCTTATGGTTTCATAGTGGTGGCTGATCAAAAGCTCTCTTCTATGTATTCTTCATGTACCCTGGCAGCCCCAGGGTTGATTCGGGATCGAAACTATCCAAAAAGTCCCTTAAAACTTGACATTTTCAGCTATTTTCATGTCTGTCTAACAAAGGCCACAATCGTGGCCCTTCCTACCATGATTGTGGCCATCATCTAGTCTCTCTGTCATGATCTTGGCTTGTGACAGAGTCTTTCTGTCATGATTGTGTCCTTTAGTGCACGATCGTGGTATGGTTAGAAGTCTTTATCACGATCGTGACCTATTTTTCCACGATCGTAGCCTGTGGTCTCATCCCGAAAGTCTTTGAAACTCTTCCGATCTTTGATGTTGACCCTGAAACACTAACAATCACATCAAGTTACCTCAAAAACATAACATTTATGCACAAAGACTTATACTAACCCATAAAAACACTCAAACATATAAATTAACCCAAGCCTAACCTGAATACACACTAAACACTCACTTTAAAACTTGATACATAAAAACCCTAAAACATGATGTAAATGACAACTATCAAGCATCCTATACCCCATTTGGTTCGGAGTATAGGCTATATGTCAACTCCCACTAGATTGACTACATCATAATTATTCCAAGTGATGTTAGTTCTTATTATGGGGTTCTCATCACTCTATGTGTTATTGAAGACTCTCTTCATAACATATAACTGCTCTCTCCAAAAGACTCCCCAATAATGCCCCGGACAAGAGGTCGTGGGTATCATCTTCTTCTATCAAAAGTAGTGAATCCTTTATTGGTTATCCAATTAGCTTTAAATACTAATAGTTGTACCTAATTACCACCCTATGAGCGACCTCATCTTAAGGCAACAAGGAATGGTGTCAAAGCACAAGATTAGTATCTAAGATATCCTTGAGTACCTCAAGTCTAAGGATATTTGCACCATTGTTATGATGAGATTAATCACTGACATTTGATAAATCATCCATAAAATAATCTCATAGTGGGTCATCTAATGTACTTACTACATTTAGTAAGCATCCACATGTTAACTATAAACATCTCATGCTTACAGTTTATGAGATCCACAACTTGATCAAATCAAGGAGTATAACATGGGCTGGTCTATTCAGTTTAACATTATCCTGTCTCATTAATCCTATGACTAGGGATAATTAAGATAATAACATAATTGGATATGATAGGAATCTCATTATCATGATCTCATCATGTTTTCCTTCATGCTATGTTTTGTATCATAGACTTCGTTAATTTGATTTAAGATCAACATCAATTCATAAATAAATGAACATCAAATTAATGAAAATTGTCTTTCGCTTTATTAATCAAAATAAAATTTATACAAGAGTGCTAAAGTTGATTGCCTTTAGAGCACTACTCTAATAATGAGATTTCTCCCTTAAAAAGTGTGTGTTCAAAGATACAATAACAAAAGGAAAAATGATTATGTTTTATATGCTTTGGCTATTTGATCAATTATATATGTGATGATAAATGTGAGATTGAACATTTCTTGTTCTTTGAACATCACAAGCAAATTTAAAGCCAATCTTTGTAATGGTCGATGGAAGACTATGACAAATATCTTAAGGTACTTAAGAAGAACTAAAGATGTTTTCTTAATTTATGGAGGAGCTAAACTAAAAGGTTAAAGGTATTTAGATGTGAATTTTTGATCCATTTAAGATGGTAAAAATTCACACTCAGAATATAACTTCATTCCAAATAATAATGTTGTAAGTTAGAAAAGTTTCAAATAATCAACTATTACCAATTGTACGATCGAAACAAAGAATATTTTAATAATTGAAGCAAAAAAGAAAATTGTTTGGATCAAAAAGTTCATCACTAAACTTGGAGTGGTTATTAGCATTCATTACATGATATTATTATATAGTGTCAAAATTATGCTATTACATAAGCAAAGGAACCAAGATCTCATCAACAGTCCAAACATGTACTTAAGAAGTTTCACATGATTAGGGAGATAGTAGAGCATAAAGATATTACATAGGATCAAGTGCCCGTTGAAGAAAATCTTAGATATCTTTTCACTAAATCATTGCCTCAAAAAGAGACATGATCAATATATACATGGATTTGGTAGGACATATATGGGTGATTAACTGTAACATAGGAGATTAACAGTTTACGCCCTTACAACCATTCGATTGGTCGCAATTAATATATGGTATTATTAATTTATTCTTTTATCTTTATATATTTTGTAACATATATTTAATACTTAAAATCAAAGATAAAATCTTTAGAATAATTATTGTGCAATTAAAACTCTGAATTATGATATTTAATTCTCATCTAAATATTATTTCTAAATTATTTCTAATTATAGTTTCATCAAGATAAATTATTGATGGAACTGTAAAACTAGCATACATTATGTTATTTTCAAATAAAGAAGGTATTTAATTTCATAAATTAATGTATGAAGATACTTAAACAAATGACTAAATGCTTATTAGTAGACTTAGGAAATATGTCAGGGATTGACGTCATTTGACTGGGATTCAGATTAGACTTAGGCTTTTTTTTATAGCTTTGGATTGGGCTTAGATTCCAATTGCTGGTCTAAAGCCCAAAAATTATGAAAAACAGATGTCATCTTTGAAAATTTAAATTAAAAACAACTATTTTCACCTTTACTTATTATAGAATAAGCTCATTTAATTGACTTAATTATGAGGATCCTGAATGAAATATTACTTGTGTATTTATCAATGTACTTGTTATAATAGCTGTATAATTGGTCCTTATATTTAAAACGTTTAAACTATCTCATATGATAATTAGTATATCTTGATGCTACTTATTACTAATTCTATTAATGATAGCTTAGTTGATTGTACTTGATTATAGTATAAATTATATGGAAATAATTGAGTAAATCAATAAAACATTATCAACTTAAAGTAATTAGAGAGAATGTTATATTGTTCTTGATTAGTAATAATTTGAGAATCCTTTCGCAAAAGTGGCTTGAAATTTGAAACGATTGTTTTCAAATATCAATTATAAATCAATAATTAATTAATAAAAATGAACATGAATAGATTTAAATAGAGGAGTCATTAATTTAATACTTTATACCCAATTGAAATATTGAATAAGTAAATTATTAGATTATAAGTTATAACTATGCATTGATGAGTTAAGTCAAACTATTTTAACATTCCTAATGTTTAAATAGTCGTGATATATTGTTAAAAGTCAATTTTGATTATAAATTATTTAATTAGAAAATTCTAATTAAAAACAACTATTTTAACCTTTGCTTATTATAGAATAAGTTTATTGAATTGACTTAATTATGCGGATCCTGAATGAAATATTACTTATGTATTTATTAATGTACTCGTTATAATAGTTGTATAATTGGTCCTTATATTTAAAATGATCAAACTATCTCATATGATAATTAATATATCTTGATATTACTTATTATCTATTCTATTAATGATAGCTTAGTCAATAGTACTTGATTATAGTATAAATTATATGGAGATAATTGAGTAAATTAATAAAAGATTATCAACCTAAAGTAATTAGAGAGAATGTTATAGTGTTCTTGATTAGCAATAATTTGAGAATCCTTTTGCAATAGTGATTTGAAATGTGACAATTGTTTTCAAATATCAATTATAAATCAATAATTAATTAATAAAAATGAACATTAATAGATTTAAATGAAGCAGTCATTAATTTAATACTTCATACCTAATTGAAATATTAAATAACCAAATTATTAGATTATAAGTTATAACTATTCATTGATGAGTTAAGTCAAACTATTTTAACATTCTTAAAGTTTAAATGGTCGTAATAATATATTGTTAAACGTCAATTTTGATCATCAGTTATTTAATTAGAAAATTCTAATTATGAATTTATAATAATTGTTAAAATATTAAGCACTTAATAGATCACATATAAGCAATTAATAAGAAAAAATTAATTTATATTTATTCATAAAATTAAAATCAAATATTTCGTATTTGATTTTTTAAAATTAAATTAAATTCTAATTAAACTTTATTTATAATTATATTTGAAAGAGACTTTAGTGTTTCTTTGTAAAAGAGAGCTCAAGGAAACTAATAGCTGGCAAATGATGAAGAAAAATTCTTTCGCAGCATCAAAATTAAGCAAGAGAAAAAGAAAATTTCATCACAAACATATTCTGATGTCACTTGGTCTCCAATAGCAGCGGTTGCAACGCTGACTAATACAAACTTATTTCGGATGCTTCTTAAATATGCTCTCAGGACTTAAGCCGCAGTTGATTTGGTGTAAAACCGGATACCTAAAGCCAAGCCCATGATTACGAGGGGAACTAGGAACCGGAGAAGCCTGATGATGAACTCAGGTGTCTTGTCCTGGTTGTAGTGAGGCTGCTTGGGAGGGGTATACTTGACCTTGGTGGGTATGGTAGATGCATCAATATCACCTACGTAGAATTCCTCCATCATTGCTCTTGCACTAGTACTGTGCCCAACATCCTCAAAATCATCAGTTGCATCCTTCCCTTTAAAACCGCAAATGAAAAGCAGCAATAAGCAATCATACCACCAAAGTGATTTGTCTTCAATTTGCAATTGAATTCATACCTGTGGCTGACAACAAGACCTCATCACCACCAGGATGGTCATCCAAAAATTTTGTCACGTCATAAACCTGTTCCAGGAGATTCAAGTCTACACTTATAGAAGATAAATTTTGAGGTCAAAGCCAAACTAAATATATCCTCCTCTCAAAGCACCAGTTCCAAAACATTTCACGTAACTGCTTATCTATCTGGGCTGTAATATTGAACAGTTATACATGTCAAAGGCCAATGGGTTTCAGCATTTATTACTAGATCCGTTCCAAGATCAGAGAGTTTTAGGCTTTAACCGTGACAAAACACAAATGATACCAAAGAACACTGTGATGTAAATAAGACAAATAAATCAAAGTTAACTAAAATCATATCCGGATAATCACACTTCTCAAACAAGTAACAAATTGAGTACAAAAGAGATAATACCTTAACACATCAAATTGAGCACAAAAATAACAAAGAGACAAAATCTTCACTTCCATTATCATGTGAAAGTAGGAAGGATAGATCTATATAATCAAATCTGAAATTTCCCTCTGAACCAAATCGAAATGCTATATACCAAAAAAAAAACATCAATCAGATCAGAACGGAAACATCTTAAAGTGAATAGAACTCGTTTCATGATTAACCTATTCTACTATTCAAATAATGAACAAGAATCCAGATGCAAAGAAAAAAAGAAGGTAATCTCCAATGGCCCGGTTCAAGAAATGACATTTCCATTTAAAAACAGAGTAAACTTCGTAGATCTAGCAAGTTGAAATGGATTTAAACAAATACCTTGCCATCTATAACAAGCCAACAATCCTTGCGGTGGTTGTGCTCGGAGACCTGAGCTAAAGTGAAGACCTTTGTTTCACCACCCATTATGTTTCTGTTTAAACCCAAAACAAAGACAACAACTTTGGCTTTTGAGACAACAAAAGGAGCTCTTTCACTCTTTAAGTCCTAGACCCGCCAGATCTTGCGGAGTGGGTTTGAAACATAGGTGGAAAGGAGAGAGACAAAGAAAGACACAAAGTAGGTGAGGACTGTGAGGTTATTGAATTCTTGGCCTAGGTTAGGGGTTTGGTGAAACGGTTCTAACTCTGATGAAAATATTAGACAATTGCAGGCCAACTATAAACGGTTCTAACTCTGACGAAAATATTAGACAACTAACCCTGGTAAAGTGCTTTTTTTGGTTTAACCTAGGCCGGGGTTCGAACCTCTCTTATGTATACAATCATTTAAAACTTAAAATTAGAGCTTTAACTTCTGCCTACCTGATTTGAGCAGAAATTAATTTGAGTGTGGATGGCTTAAAAATGTCTTTTCATAGTTGGAACCTGCCTAAGACACTTCGTCAACACAAAAAAAAAAGACAATCGGAGGCCAACTGTACACTGTCTTTACCTGTTTATTTAATGAAAATATTAATTAATAAATAAAAGAACATTAACTATGGGACCTTTTTAGTTTAATTAAGTAAAAAAAATTATCCGAAAGGTTCTTTTTTTAAAAATTTTGACTTACTATAAGTTAAATATAAATTATCTAATTATTTAACAAATTAATTTTTGATAAAATTGTAAATAATTTAATTTAATACTATATTTAATGAATTAAAATTAATTATTAATGAATTTATAAATAATTTAATTTCACTTAATAATTTATTTAATTAAATGAAATAATTATTAATGAATATAATTAAATTCAAAATATCTTCAAAATATATAAATTTTCAATAAAATTTGATTTAATAATTAAATATTCTTAAAATAAATATTAATTTATCAATAAAAATTAAATTTTAATTTATTTATTTTAATAAAATAAAATAATTTTATTAATAATTTGTTAATAAATATTATATAAAGGATTAAGCTAACTTCATTTAATTAAAAATAATTTATCTTTAAATTTTATCTATTATGTAATTGTGTTCAGTAATAAAAATGTAAACATTGATATCAACAACCAAATAGGTTTTTAATTTTATTTGAAAGGAAAACATAAACTAAAAATTGAAAATTACAATAAAAAATAAAAGTGGATCTAAACAATCTCTAAACTTTAAAAATTTGCACTTTTTATCACGATTTTAAGATAATAACAAAGCTAAAAAGATCTTTATGGTTTGTAAGATTTTCATCTCATATTTTTTAAATTAATTAAATCATACCTCAATTCTTCCACTTAACATCTTCAATTGGGAATTGATTCCACTTTATTAAACCTTTCTCAACAAATTTGGATCCATTTTTAACCAAACAAGTACTCTTATCTTTTGTTATAGGTGGCAACTATGTAGTTAAAACCAAGTTGTTCCTTAACTTTATCTCAAGTAAAGAGGCATGAATGAATGGATGAATCTAACTTGGCTTAAGAAGTTTTAATATATAGGTGAACTTGCTAACATTTTCTCCAATTCGATAAGTTCCATAAAAGCAAATAGCCAACTTATAAACGACATGTTTGAATAATAATGTTGACAATATGGATGTAACTTAAGGCAGACCCATTTTCCCACTTTAAATTTGATGTCCCTTCTTCTTAAATATGCTAACTACTTCATCCAATTATTCACATTGTTTATGCTAATCTTAAGTTGCATTATCAATTGATCTCTAGTGGCAAGATATTGATCAACTTCATGTATCAGATTACCACGTGCTTTATAGCAAGGAATTGTGGGAGGAGGCCTCCTTTATAAGGCTTAAAACAAGGTTATACTTAATGCGGTATGTTAAGTTATATGGTACCAAAATTCTATCTAAAGAAGAAAAATAATGCCATTTTCTCGATTGATAAGAGATAAAGCATTTTAAGTACTGTCTAATAGAGTAGTTGATGATCTCCATTAGACCGTTTGTTTGCAGATAATAAGATGAACTTATTCTTAGCTAATTTCTTGACATTTTAAAGAATTCCTTCTAAAACTAATTGATGCAAACTAGATGATAGTCACTTTAATTGACTTTAGCATGCCATGAATTTTAAATAATCCTTGAAAATTTTTTTCAACCACCATTTTGGAAGTATGCAAATGGGAAAAACCCAAAACATAGGCACCCTTACTCAGTTTATTAACCATAACTACAATGGTGCTTTTACCATTTAAAAATAGAAGGCCTTCTATAAAGTCAATAGTAATGTCATCATAAACTTGATAAGGAATTGGTGGGTGTTGAAGATGCTTGACTAGTGACAATGTTTCTAATTTTGCTAGTTGAAAATCATAACATAAAGTAATATATTCATGCATCCTCTCATTCATAGAGGGCCAATAAAATTATTATGCAATCCATTTGTAAGTTTAGGGTACCCCTTAATGTCTTCCCATTAGTGAGTCGTAAAATTCCTATAGCAGTTGTTGAGTTACGACGGAATTTAGGGCCACCACAGCTTTAACAAAAGACTAAAGGTTTACTTATATTTTTAGTAGCTTATTAATGTGCATGAACAATGCATATACTTTTAAGTGTTGTACTTGAGTTTTATGTTAAATTACATTTTTTTAACTTAGTTTTCGAATCTTTTTTTTCATGTAATTATGCAAATTAAACCATGATTAGCCGCATTGAACCCTGGTCTTATGAAATCCATAAGAGTCCATTTTTGATGTCCTTAGTTCGCTCCGTGGTCCAAATCTCGCTGAAATTCCTAGGCTATTGTTGCTTTTCTGATTTCCTCTTCTTATTCACGCTGAGCTCTCCTAATAGATTATTCTAGTTGAGTGATGTGAAAATCTACGGTTTCAGTTGCACGACTCGAACTTCTCTTGACTCTTATGTTTATGCAAGAGCACGATTTAAGAAATAGAAAGAAAGAATGAAACAAAAATTAAAAACTAACTACATTTCTTACACTATAGAACTAAACTAATCGTCGCCCTGACAACGACACCAAAAACTTAATCGTAGTTTTCTGATGTGTAAAAGTTTTAATTAGTTAACCTCGATAATATGAAAGCACACGGGTCGTTCGTGTAGTACCTAAGGTGTTGATATCATGAGGAGGGATAATCTAGTCCTAAAATCTAAGGCCAACATAATTCACAGAAATTCCAAAAGATAGCAAAACTGAAACAAGAATTCAATTCAATCATGCAAAGCAATCCAAACATCAGTTATGAAAATATTGACAATTTAGCTATTACAACACACTCAAAAATTAACCTAAGAAAACTATCAATTGAGAGAAAGGGGAATTTACCTATCTTTAATGTTAACCTAATCGATCATGACTTACTAGATTATTGATTCTAGATGATCCTAGGATTGATCACTCTCTCTTGAGTTATAACCATTAATCCTAAATTATAAACCCTAATCAAATTATAGAAAATTGCAATTTCTCAATTAACAACCTATCTAAAACCCTATTTAGATATGAAGTTGTCTAATAAACTATTGGGAACTTATGTGAGATCTCTTTTCGCATAATTACCGATTTGATTATTGACTCGTTCTTATTAAGTCACCAAATTCTTATTAGCGCAATTTAATAAATTTTCATTAGGTTCAACTTCTCAGTTTATTACCAAATAATGCAATTACAGAAATCAATCACAATAAATCCAATAAACATAAAACAATCAGATTTCATCAAATCAAAGATAAAAAATCTGAAGGTGAGCTTAGAGCATCTCAACATTCACAAATCCTATCATCAAACTGTTATTCCTAATTCTATACAATCATAAAAAAGGAAAATAACAGGAAATACAATCTTGGATGGAGACGGGAGGCAGTGATGTCAAAAACTCCTTATTTGAGAAGTACATCAAGGTTAGCTTCTTCTCCACTTCGCTCTTCCTTCTCTTTCTCAATCTCTCAACAATTCTCTCTTTGGTTTCTCTCCAAAAGTGGCTGATGCAAAAGCAACCTTTGTCTTCTTTGTCTTATTCTTTGTATACCTTTTGTGTTCTAGGCAGCCCTAGGTTTTCGGGGTCTAAAAAGTCCAAAAACTCCCTTAAAACTTGACATTTTTGAGTGTCTGCATTTTCTACTCGTCGCAGGCCATGATCGTGGGCCACATCTGAGCCTTCTGTCATAATCGTGGCAAGCAGTGTTGGGCCCCAAAATTTTTTAATTATTTTAGTAAGCATGATTTGAATAAATTTTGTAGACTTATTAGGTAAATAATTTTAATTGGAGTTTAATTATTATGTCAAGTTTGGTAGG
Organism: Erythroxylum suave; assembly: GCA_027563595.1. NCBI lineage: Eukaryota > Viridiplantae > Streptophyta > Magnoliopsida > Malpighiales > Erythroxylaceae > Erythroxylum > Erythroxylum suave. Next base: position 4,954 of record JAOSBN010173173.1, on the reverse strand, counting down.
ATTTATTTCATGGATTGATGGGATTAAAGTGTTAATGTTGTAAGGTGCATAAGGGCATTTTTGGAAGATCATTAAAAGGTTAAAAGGCTAAGGCATTACATGGAAGGGCATAGTGGACTTTGCTCCCTCATTAAAGATATAAAAGGGAAAGAATTAATTGTAGTCTTGTTGGTTTGGTTGAGAAGAGAGAAGCATCGTGAGTGTGAGAAGAAAAGAAGAAGAGGAGAAAATCAAGCTAGGGTTGTGGAGATCTTGAAGAGTTTGAAGAATTTGGAGCTTAAACAAGTAAGTGCAAGCATTCTTCCTTTCTTGATTTGTTGGATTAACCATGTTTAATGATAGTTAGAAGTGAAAATGAAGTTGAAAGTGTGTGGGGAGTTGTTAATGAATGGTGTATGGAAATGCTTTAATCTTTTAGGGTTAATGATCAAAACTAGATTATGATGTATTTGTGAATGATTTTGGGTTAAAATGAAGTGGAGAATGAAGTGAATATGGACTAGAAATGATGGTTGAGGTTTAGGATGTATTGGTTGTAGATGTTGGAAGTAAAAATCTGGAAAAATGTAGTGTTCTGCGTATGTTTCTGTCAAAGTTCACTGCGGCTAACTCTCTTTGGTTCGCCGCGGCGAACTTTCCAACACTGAGTATACTTCGGTATTTTGATCATAACTTTTTTTGTAGTTATCAAAATGAGATAATTTTTTATTTTTTGTAAACTAGAGACATAGGGCTACGAATTGTATGAAGGAATAGAGTTTAAATTAGTATCTAATGATTTAAATTTCCTGGTGGAAGTTGAATATAGAATTTTTTTTCAGCATGAGAAGTAGTTTAAATTGTTGAGGTGTGACTTTCCAATTTGTAAACAAATTGAATGGAATTTTGGTTATTGTTAAAGGAAATCAAGAAGGTGATCAAGAGAGGCAAGAGGAGTAAGAAGAAGGACATCTCTAAGCAAGTTTATAAGCAAGGATTTCAAGGTAGGTTACATTTTTATAATTAAGTAATAAGCCCCTAAAGTGTTCTTTCGAACAAAGAAAGTTTAAAATGTTTTCAATTGTGTTATAAATGTGCCACACGTTTGCATGTGAATTGTGTTATTGGGTTATGAAATGAATGATGAAAATGACTTTTGAAAGTATAATGATTTTTGAAATGATATTATGACTATGAAATCGAGTTTTGGAAAATGCTGTTGAGGCCATAAGTTTACAAGTTGTGAAATGCATGATTATGTGAGTTTGTGGTGGTCCCCTAAGTTAAATCAAGTGCACTTTGACAAAAGGCTTCTCTCACCTACTCACTAATGGCATGGAGCTCCTTCGTGGACTCCCATAAGTTCACAGCTATGCAAGACCATTAAGTGGAATTGCAATAGTACGTTCTGTTCACGGCTACACAAGACCCTTATGGGAAATGTGTAGTACATTCTATTTTAGATCTGTGATGGAAATCACTTGTTCTCCACAAACCCTCATCGCAGCTCATGAATTTCAAAGACAAAGATTTGGGCTTTTGGAAGGAAGTGAGTGCATGTGTGTAAAATGGACAAGATGGCGCTGGAAACTTCGAAGAAGAGAGGAAGACCAGAGAATGTCCTAAAGAGTAGTCTGAAGACTTGAGTTACCTAAGATGCACGTGAAGCTCTCCGAACACAGCACAAATCAAAGGCAAAACGTAGCACTTCATTAAAGGCATAACGCATGCATGTGGACAGCACATGGGAGACACACATACAGCCAAAACGCAGCACTTCACTTAACATCAAGCAATGGTCTGATGCCGCATACGTGAACAAAAAGGGCAGAAGGCATAAAACATAAGGAACAAAGAAAGGCTTTAAGAACACGTGCATGACACATGACATATTCATTGACTCAGTCAAAAAGCAGTTATGCTCAACTCCTATAAATAGCTAAGCCTTAAGCATTTAGACGTAACATAATACATTTTACAAGTCCACCAAAGTTTACATTCTGTGATTCAAGTGAGAAAAATAGGGAGAGTGCTAGAGAACCTATTAAAAGGGTACTAGTGAGTTTGTGAGAAGCTCTTGTAGATGTTTTCAAAGAAAGCACTCAATCTCTTGTATACTTTCTTTCTTGATACTAGTAAAAACCTGGTGTATGAGTTTCGACCCTTGGACGTAGATAGTCGTGTGCTATCGAACCAAGTAAAATCTGGTATCTTTTATTTTTTTTGCATTTACATTCCTGCAACAACAACAATCTTGATCAGTCTTTGTGATAAAGACAGCAGTAAAACAAAGTAATATCCCAACAGATTGGTTTCAGAGCCATCAAAGTTTCTGTCCACATTCACAAGTCAAAGAATCCATCAAAGAAAGTTCAAGCACAAGTCTACACAAAGAACCTACAAGATGGTGGGAAAAGAGATGGAAGTGTTCACAGGAAAGGAGGACTTTGCAATCTAGAAATTACAGATGTAAGCCCTTCTTGAATCCTATGAATGCTTTGGAGCCATAGATGCTACATTTGAAGAAGAACAAGATCCTGTGAAGAATCTCAAGAAGGCAAGATTAGTACATTGCTAGCTAATTTTGCATCTTTCATCAATTGTCATCAGAAAGGTGAAAGATTGCAACATAGCAAAATTGCTATGGACAAACTGGATGAGGTATCGGACCCTGATTCTAGAGCTCAACATTTAAAGTGATCATAGGCGAGCATATTATCCTATAGGGTTATTTCAAAGAAACCCTCATTAGCCAACATCTCACAAAGGTGGCGTGTCCACACCGTTCAATCATAAAAAAGAACTCACTTTTCCTATTTCCGAACAGATTTTTGGGAAAACTCAATTTAGAATTTCAATTGGACTTCATCAGAATATTTTTTCCCCATTGTCTTAAGTCTCTAATGTCACTAAAATCATTAAATTTGGTTATAAAATCTGAAAGTTATAGCCCACACATTTCTGGACTGTCTTTGCACTGAAACAGTACCCTATACCCTAATTCACTCCAGAAATTGAGAGTCTTAGGGACTGAATTAAAATTCAATTTCTTTAGATAATTTGTAGCTTTATGTCTCTAGTTTATTTAGAAACAATAATCATCTCATTTGAAGGTCGGACAACAAAGTTATGGCCGAAGGAATCAGACAAGGTTTCATCCTCAATCATATTGAACCTGTTTCGGGGAAACAGCAATAACTTTCTCTACAAATATTTGATTGAGGTGTTCTTTATATGATTCCAAAGAGGACTTCAAGATCTACAACTTTGATGAAGACCTCAAAGACAGATTTTATCTTCTAAAAGGTCAAAAATTAGATAGATGATAGAAGTCAAACATAGACGAAAAAAGTCATACATAGAAGCAAAATATAGACGAAGATGACGTCATCATAGAAGAAGTGTAGACGAAGATGATGTCATCATAGAAGGAAAAACATAGACAAAGATGACGTTATCATAGAAGAAGTATAGACGAAGATGACGTCATCATAGAAGGAAAAACATAGAAGATATGCATAAAAGATAGAAGATATGCATCAGAAGATAGACGAAGATGACATCATCATAGAAGAAGATGACGTCATCATAGAAGGAAAAACATAGAAGATAGGAAAAACACAGAAGATATGCAACAGAAGATAGATGAAGAGGACGTCATCATAGAAGAAGATGATGTCATCATAGAAGGAAAAACATAGACAAAGATGACATCATCATAGAAGAAGTGTAGATGATGATGACGTCATCATAGAAGGAAAAACATAGAACGAAAAATATAGAACGAAAAACATAGACGAAAATGACGTCATCATAGAAGAAGTGTAGACGAAGATGGCGTTATCATAGAAGGAAAAACATAAACGAAGATGACGTCATCATAGAAGAAGTGTAGATGATGATGACGTCATCATAGAAGGAAAAACATAGACGAAGATGACGTCAATATAAAAGAAGTGTAGACGAAGATGACATCATCATAGAAGGAAAAACATAGAAGATATGCATAAAAGTAAGAAGATATTTCCTACTAGATCTTTCTTACATACCCAAAAGTTCCAAATCACTAAATACACTCTCTAGAGCACCTCCACTTATAAAGATCATAACTTTTGACTCCGATGTCCAAAAATTCCATACTATATACCGTTGGAAAGCTAGTAAAATAAGCTACAATTTTGTGAGATGACTTTAGCTATTTCTCTCTAGATCGATACAGTTTTTTCATTGAATTTCTTTCCATCATCCCTAGACTTAAGAAGGCTTGCTAAACATAATATCCCTCCGTATTCATTCACTACCCAGTACCTTTTTTGGTTACTTTTGAGCCTCATTTCCAGCAACTTATTCCATACACATTTCCAAGCTCTAACATGCCATTCAAAACAAATAACTAATCGCAACTCAACAAGGAAGAATATACGCATACATAAATTCCTCTTCCACAAGAATCATACACAACCTATAAAGTAACACAATCATACCCGAAAGGAAATATCCTTAAATTCTCATTCTCATTTCAAATCAAAAATGAATATTCATGCATCGCTTTAATTTCATATCAACATTTCAATCACTAATTTAGCACAAGATTTCAAAATACATGAGATGCTCAATGTTTGATATGCTTATATAGCTATCCAAAAATCTAGTTACTAACTTAGTACAAAAGTATCTAATGCCTTGGAGTTTCCGATGCGTTGCAAGGTTCACGCTTGTCTGGCTTTGCACCTGAAGAGGGAAAGTGGGGTGAGCTACACGGCTCAGTGGCTAATACGTTTATAGCTATCGGTAATGAGCCACACAATAAGCATGAATACATATGTAACAGGCAATTCCATTCATAATTAACCAAAATTTGTCACGTAAAGCATATCATGAAATCTTCTATCAAGCACAACACTTTGTTTTGCATCATACTCACAAATTAATGATGAAATGCACACAAAATGGCTCGAGAGTTCCGTAGAGCAAA
>JAOSBN010173133.1:0-20247 GCA_027563595.1 Erythroxylum suave | reverse complement strand
GGGGGGTGTTCTTATCTTTTCCTATTCCTTAAAATAAGTAATACGTGTTCCACATAATGGCTATTCCATGGACTAAATTTAAACCAAATAGAGGAATACGTAATGATTAAAAATAGGAGGGTAATAGAGTTTCTATTACCCTCAACCAAACAGCCAATAAGTTTCTATAATAAGAAAGAAATATATATACACGTTAATGTCATATTAATTGTTCATAGAGTAAATAATTCAATCACAATTATTTATGAAATCAAAAGTCCACAAATATGATCAATCGTCATTCATACAACAATCAAATCCTAATTACTTTACTCTAGACGAATTCCTATATAAATTCATGTAAACATATTATATAAATATTAAGACTTTGTTCTTATAAAACTACATATTGTATGTAAAAGTACTACAACCTACGAACATTCTATAGGTAACGAACCCTCTGCAGAAATGAGTTCACGAGTTCATGTGACACAGTTTGCGAAGCTCGATGTACAATAGCTCTTACTATTTCCATTGGAAGACCTATAGGATACAAAGTCCTAATCAACTTCCTTCTACTCATCTCTTTAATAAATTGCATCACTAACAAATTATAAGTCTTCTTGATAGGCACATTATTCCAGAGCATTCGTAACATTTCGCCTTGAGGTTGAGGTAATGTCGCAAGCAAAGTCATATACTTTACTTCAACATCTGCATAAGCTAGACAACCTCCAAAGTATAACTCTTGCATCATGTTATTAACTGAAATAACATGTTGGGATAGATCATCTCCAGGCATTAAAGGCATGTTAACTAACTATACATACATGCTGCCAATACGTCTCTTCTGTGCCTCACATCGAATAAGCTTAGGTATCTGCTTAATAATAGGCATCTTCCTAAAAAACAAATTTTCAGGAATCAAAAGAGTGCACAAAATAAACAATTTATTTTGTCTAACATATAACGAACTCATGCTCATATAATGGAAATAATTTAATTCTTTTAGTTTTTGTTGGCACTAATCAAATTATGCTATTAATATCTAATTAATTAGAAACTTATTTCTAATCTAATCATATTCAAATATAACTAAGTTAAATTGAATTAGAAACTTATTTCTAATTTAAATTATAATTGAACTAATCAATTTATCTTGGTTTAATTAGAAACTAATTTCTAATGAAAACCTTTCTTATTTTAACTAAACATATTAGTTTTTGTAAATTAGAAAACTATTTCTAATTCTTTATGCTATATTTAATTTAATTTATTAATATAGATAATAAGGTCTAACCCAACACCAATGTGGTTAAATTATGAGCCCATTAGACATCACATAGATATGATCCATTCATGAAACTTTAACCATTTCTCTACATGTCATTGTAGCCTAAAAGTATCACAAACCTGATTGTTGAATCTCAAACTCCAAAGCCTGAACCAATTCTAGGTTAACAAGAACTATTTGATAAGACTTTTTGTCTTATTATACTTATATATATATATAACAACGTATCTATTGTTGAGAGCCATTAATTTTATATTTATATATGCATATTATATATATATATATATATATGTGTGTGTGTGTGTGTGTGTGTGTGTGTGTGTGTGTGCACATGTGCACACATTATCTTATCCAACGTTAGAATGTTTTTAGGAAGAAGTCTCTTCTTCTTCATCTACGTTTCGTTTTCTGCGGGTGGCTTTAGAAAACAAAAAGTATCTTAAAGAGAAGAAATGAAAAAACAAACCAACATTGTCTTTTCTGAAACAAAATGAGAAGCAACGAAAATAAAACACCATTCATTTTTCATTGTCAATAATCATAATGAAAATCGACATTTTTAGGTTGGATTATAAGAAACAGAATGAGTAAAACCATAAGCGTAAAACAGATGTATGGTATAGCAAGAAATAGCATATCATATTCTATCTTTCAACTGTATCTCACTTCTTAGTGTTGCATGCAAACAAAACCAAACTTCTAGAGAGTGAAGTAATCTATTTTGATACCGAGTATGACTTTTGACATACCAGAAACCACAAAATAATCACAAATTCATCAAACAAAAGATCTAAAAATAACTTGAAACATATGATGGGTTTATTTCAAATCGTACGCATACATATATATAAAAAAATGAACCTATGCTCTGATACCAATGTTAGAAATAACTAAACAAGATCACAATAACATAAATAATGTTATCAACAGGATCTTTCATATGCATACAAAAACAAAATCACATACTTGGATTGTGTTGAGTTCCCACTGGTTAAAGAATGTTGTACTGCAAATCTTTTATGCTTCTCGTTCTTTGTATGAAAAACCATGCATTCTAAGAAACTTACGCAAAGTATTTTATATGTCTTTCATTTTGTAAACATATAACTACCTATAGTAGTTATTGAAAGCATAATTACAATACTACCCCTCATGGGTGTAAAATGATTCAATAAATACATATATCGGTCATCTAACAAGCAATAATAAAGTGGCATGACTAAAGGGATTTTAACCTATAATTGTAAACTGACCTTCCCTGTCATCTAATCCTTACTTGGGAAATGACAAATCTCATTGACCTAAGGACATTACTCCCATTCTAGAAGTAATTTTTATTTTAATTATTATTTATGTATTTACGATCAAACACGATTTTAGTTTGAATTAAAATTTTGATTTAGCAACATATTCATGTAACATCCTTATATTTGTTATTGGATTATAGTTTCCAATTTGTAGACAATAGGATTTTGTCAAAACATATTTACACAATTTTTTTTATTTCATCAATGTTGGTTAACGTAATAGCATTCCATTATTGTTTGCAGATAGAAATGAAAAATGGATGGAACTTTCTAAAGAAAACTATAAAGATTGAACTTGTATTCATTTTTTTCATACAATTGAAATAAGTTTTTAAAGTACATTTATACACTAATGGAAAGAAATATGATAAGGTAAAGGGATACACATGATAAGTTTAAATTAGCACAAGTATAAGAATTACATATATCATTTTAAAGATATGTATGGATAAAGTACTGATTGAATTTGTAGAAAGATTGAGCATATGCTATCATCTTCCTTCTAATGATTGTTTCTGTTACCAAGCAGCATACCTTCACCAAAATAACTAACATAAGAACCACAACTAAATACTATCACGACTATATATAACAATCACCAATTAGTTGTATTGAGAACCTTTTCCTATAATAACATAGGAAAAGGATAAAAATTTGGGTTTTAGAAGTAATCATACCGTCTGAAATGAAAAGCATTTCTATATGCAAACTCAAATGACACTACCTTCGATCAATAAAATCATACCACAAATTCTTAGAACAAATAGTGTTGTAACGATATTAATAAATCATAATCTTAATCTTCACATGTTCAAAAATATATTCATTAATAATGGAAGCAAATTCACTTATTTATAGATTCCTTTTCTAATATTATAGTTTTCATCATGAATTTACACCATACAGTTTGTTCTTTGTTATTATCAAGATTTCTTAGAGAGAATATGAGGAGATATAATAGACAGGCCGAAAAATTGAATATGACCTCTTCATTATTAAATAGAATAAAAGGTTGAGTGAAACAACACAAACACTCATCTGGACTAAGTTTGAAGATTTGTCAAATAAAGGACAAACATAAAGTTATAATAAATGTAATAGTATTTGTGTAAACACCAAAGGCTTTACTCAATGATTTCTTTGCCATACTATTATATTTTGCAGTAGGTGGGATCACCATTTATATAGTGGATTGCAACAAATCTTTAAATAAGAGAAGAACTGCCTCTATCAATTTAATTAAAAATAATTTAAACTACTAAAAGGGGGAATGATAATAAAGGGTTGAAAATAGATTGATGGGGCTCAATAAAGTGGATGTTGATGTACCTTACAACTTTTTGTCCTACTACACTACCATTCATAAATATGGTTAAGATGCAGTTACCATGAACTAAATTCTCATTCGTAATTAAAAAGAGGCCATATATTATCATGACATGCCTAATTGTTAACGATCCTAGCAATTTCACATTTATTCCACATGTAAAATATGAACATTTTCTTTATTTCAAATCAACATGAAAAAAAATACTGAATTGATTAATCGATGGCCATTTATTTTGAAGTTACCTTTATACGGATAACTTACTTCGATTACGCCATATGGAAATACTTTCTTCACAATAAAGGGTCTAGATCATTTTGATTTAAACTTCCCTAGGAATAATCTTAGGCAGGAATTATATAAAAGAACTTGATCTTCCTCCTTAAATTGCTTAGACTACTTAATCCTCTCTTTGTATATTTTAGAGTTCTCGTTAATCCCCATTCTTTCAATTCAATAACTTGCAACTTCCTCTTGTCACTACCAAGTTAAAGATCAAAATACATAAGCATCATGTTCTAATCCTACAGGTGATATGCTTTTTGATAAACAAACCTATATATTTTAGTACCGTTGGTGTTTTTTATGCCATTCTATAGGCTCATAATGCATCATCTAACTTAATTAACCAATCTTTCCTTTAGTTCTCTACAGTCTTTTCGAAAATTCATTTTAATTCCTTATTAGCTACCTTAACTTAGCCTCTAATTTGAGGGTGTTATGGTGTGGCAATTTTATGAGTGATTCCATACCTTTTAAGTACCTTTTCGAATTGTGCATAATAAAAATATGTGCCCCTATCACTAACAATTTTTCTAAGTGTGCCAAAATAAGAACATAACTTTTTCAAGAATCTTACAATAACCTTAAAATCATTTAAAGCTTGAGCTTCCACCCATTTAGAAACATAATCAACAACTACTAGGATGCATATATTACTAAATGAAGTTGAAAACTGACCTATGAAATCAATATCCTAAATATCAAATACTTCAAAAATAAGAATGAAATCTTTAGGCATCTCATACCTATGAGAAATATTATATGATTGTTGATATCTACCACATAAAGCTCTATACCTTTGCACATTTTGAAAAATTAAAGTCCAATTAAAACTTGACTCAAAGACCCTCTAAGTCATAACATTCACACTATAACACCCTTTAGTTGGTCTAGCATAGCAATGCCCTAGGATCTTTTACCCTTCAAAAGAAAGAAACACATCTTCTCTCTAATTTATAGACCATATCCTGAAACAACTTGGTGGCCTGCCCAGCACTCCACGATGGCCCTCCAATCGATACCTAATCCAACTAGAAAGTTACTGTGGATCTAAGTGATTGTGGTCTCTCATTGTGTGTAAGTTTTAATTAATTAACCTCGATAATTCACAAGTGCACGGGTCGTTCACGTAGTACCTAAGGCATCAATTCCATGAGGAGAGATAATTTAATCCTGAAATATAAGGCCAAAATAAATCACAAAAATTCAAATGTAATAAAACTAAAACAAGAATGCAATTCAATGAAGCAATTCAATTCAAGAATCAATCATGAAAATATTAACAAATTAGTAATTGCAACGCACACTCAAGAATCAACCTAAGGAAATACCAATTGAGAGAAAGAGGAATTGTATCAATCTTTAATGCTAACCTAATATACTATGAATTACTGGATTATTAGTTCTAGACGGTTCTAGGATTGAGTACTCTCTCTCATGTTATAACCATTAACCCTAATTTATAAACCCTAATCAGATTATGAAAATTACAATATCTTAATTAACAATCTATCTAAAACTCTAACTAGATTTGAAGTTGTCTTTAAAACTATCAGGAACCTATCCAAGATATCTCTTCGCATAATTTACCGATTTGATTTAATTCTCATTCTATCAAATTACCTAACTCTCATTTTCCCAATTTAGTTATACAATTGTAGAAATTAAATCACAATAAATCCAGTAAAAACATAAACAATAAAATTTCATTAAAACAAAGATAAAGACCTAAAGGTGAGTTTATAACATCTCAACATTCACAAATCCTATCATCAAACTGCTATTCCCAATTCTACACAATAATAAAAATGGAAAATAACATGAAATATGATCTTGAATGGAGATGGGAGGCAGTGATGTCGGGAAACTCCTAATCTGAGAAGTACGTCAATGTTGGCTTCTTTTCCACTTTGCTCTTCCTTCTTCTCTTCCTTAATCTCTCAATAATTCTCTCTAGGGTTTCTCTCAAAAGTGGTTGATGCAAAAGCTTCTCCTCCCCTTTTTCTTATCCTTTAAATACCTTTTGTGTTTTGAACAGCCCTAGGATTTTATAGGGTCCAAAAAAATTCTCAAAATTTGACGTTTTTTAGTGTCTACACGTCAGCCTGATGCAGGCTATAATCATGGCCCTGCAGGCCACAATCATGGGCCACATTCGAGCCTTCTGTCATAAATGTGGCAAGTAGGCAATGATCATAGGTTGTGTCTTGGGCTATCACAATCGTGGCATATGAGCTGTGTCCTGGGCTTCTATCATGATCGTGGTCTAACACCAATGCTTCTATCACGATCATAGCCTATTGTTCCACGATTATATGTCATTGTTTTAGCCCAAATGTCTCTTAAACTTCTCCGTTCTTTGCTGTTGACCTTGAAACACTAACAAACACATCAGGGTACCTCAATAACAGAATAATTAAGTTCAAAGACTTGTCCTAACCCATAAAACACTTAAAATATAAATAATTAGCAAACTAATAGAATTCTAACGTAAACACATATTTTACCAATTAAATATGTATCAAACTAAACCCTAAAACACGATTTAATTCCCACTTATCAACATCCCCACACTTAAACATCTACTTGTCCTTAATCAAACAAAACAACACATAAAAAACAATACAGCAATGAGACAATGTCTTAAACTTCATGAAAAAAATTTAATTTAAAACACAATCATTCAAGACATATCAAATCATTAACATGCAAAATCTGTGTCTAGGTGCTTTGAACTAAATATACATATTAATCCAGACCCAAGTGTTAATTTATTTACCCTTTCTGATTTCACACACGCATTAATAATTCTTTGGTCATTCAAACTCTGTAACTAACCCAACGTACGTTTTCCTAAAAAATAAAACTATTACAAGTTTGATAGTATTTTTATAAATATTTTTTAACAAAGACCTAGTTTTTCACTTGAACGCAAACATTGGTGATGAATATCGATCCGGTTACTTCACTAAGTCATTTTTTATTAAGTTGCTTGGTCAAAAAGTCATTATATCCTTTTGACACAGAGGAACACGTTTGTGATGCATGTCGATTCGGTTACTCAACTATATTACGTTCTTAACTGGCTACTAGCTCTATTCATAACCTGAGGGCCAATAGAATAGTAATTTATTTAACATTAACAAACATGATTTTTTTATTGCCTACCTTGTTGCTTTAGCTACTTGTTTCCATGAAAAATACTAGCAAAGCTACTTAAGTTGAAAGGCATCAAATTATGAATGAATGTGATAATTTAAAGGGTGACAAACTAACATTAAATCCTAATTAAGTTGCATATTTAGCCAAAGGCTTCAATTCATTAATTTTGCGAGCTAATGATTTTTTACAACCTAATAGACTATGTTCAAAATTAAATCAATTTCAATTCATTTAAGCCATTGTCACGTTCTTATGATTCATAAAATGCAGCCTAACAAACTATCATATAATATCCACAATTCACATTTAAAACAAATCATATAACCCTCCCCACACTTAAACAACACATTGTCCTCAATGTGATAAGGGGAGAAACAAACACATATGAAATGAAGAAACATAAATTAAAGTGAAACAAAGATAAAATAAAGAATAAGTTTAAAAAGAAAGGGGTTAGAACAAAGCCTCATAGTGATAGAGGTAGGGATGGTGTTGGAGGTGGTAGTTAGACGCCTTGAACCTCGAAATAACGATGGATGCAATGTATATCTCGACTCTAACGTTATTGGGTTCAGGCCATGTCCTTCATCCTTCTGGAGTTCTCTACAAGTGTACATGTAATTACCTTGGTGTTTGTAAAGATTGTATCCAGTACTTTCTTCTAGCCTGATTCTTCTGTTTCTTCTTTTTCCCTAGACTCCTCATTGATCGAATCCTCTTCTTGTTGTTGTTGAGCACTTGAACTCGTTTGACCAATCCTACCCTTTACCTGTGTCTTAGAACTAATATCCCAAAGTTCCATATTATAGGATTTAAAGATTTCAGCTCGCCATAGAAGATGATGGTTCATGAATTCAGGATGGTAGATTTTGAGTCCATTGCACTCAACTCCATAGTAATTAGCTACATCCAAAACTAGGTAACCCATTCCTAAGTTATTGCTCCTCTTCTTTCAAGCAACAATAATTATGTTAAAGATGTGAGTGGTTATGCAAACTGGGATAGTTGATTCATGCACGACAATATGAAAAGTTCTTTCTTCAAACACTTATTGGTTTCCATTCTGTGAAAAATGGTTTAACACATGAATTTGTGCAGTAACAAGAGTTTATGGCTCCTGATGATGTTGTTGAGTGCATTCTAAGTGTCAAAATGCTTTAACTCAGTTAGTTCAGTCTAGTAGGGGCTGACACAGAAATCATCTTGCTAATCTACTAAAGATGACTCAGGGAAACTACAAATTTCATATAAAGTCTCATAATCATGCCCATAAAGTTATTCCCGTAACCTAAATCACAATTTCCTAGGTTTGTTGGATTCGAATTGAAGGGATGTAAAGAATTCTAAGGAAAGTTCTTCGTAAACTGGGAATTGAAATTGAATCAACTACCCCCTTGAATTCTCTTTGCTAAACTGGGAATTGAAATTGAATCAACCTTGTCTTGCAATTCTAATCTATTTTAAACTTCAAAAGGAAAATACTTTGGAGGCATAATTTGCTTATTATAAAGAGAATGAAAACGAGTACCTTCCTCATCTAAGAAGGTCGAGAAAGTGCGTCGTATTCAACTATCCTATTCCTTTTCCTTTGTCTCGAGACTTGCTTTCGCCCTTCTAATTGATTGCGCCTTGTTGTTTGCTTCATACGCAGCATACTAGCTTGCGAGTAAGTAGAAGTTGGAAGAAATTTAGAAGTTTGAAATTTAGGCAGAAAGAAGTGAGAGCGTTTGAAGGTTTAAAGCTTAGAGAGATAAAGTAAAAATGAAAGTGAGTGAAAAAGTGAAGTTAGAAATGAATATATAGGTGATTGGAGGGTAAAATGGTAAAAATTGAAAATGACTTTCACGAGTCCCTATTTTTACCCTGCTGCAAGCCATGATCGTGGCCTAGCCTGTAATTTTTCCTCCAAATTTTAATTTTTTTCTTCTTTTGTCCTTCTCTACTTTCGAAAGTTACTTCTTAACTCTTTATGACCCTTTTCACCTCTTTTTACTTACCTCCTTGATCATCAAATTCATGTTAAAGTCATATGCCTTCTTGATTTTATTAGAACGAAACAACCTAACTATGGAATTTAATATATCTTAAAAAATAAAAGGAAATAACATCAAATTAACAATCCATGGGTTGCCTCCCATGCAACACTTTTTTTAATGACGGTAGCTTGGCGCTCTATCATTGGAAACTCAGCTGGGATCAATTATGAGCAGCTTACTTCCACCTTTTTCGTTCAATATAGGTTTTGTAGCCTGTGAGTAAGCTACAATATTGATAACATTATGAAAACCAATTAAGCTCAATAATTTCCTTTTTTTGAGTAAGATGTCAACAAAATAGGGAATAACAAAATTCCCTGAATCTTCCATCAAATCTAACAATTTGTCCTATAAGAAGGTGAGTTGCTCTCTTTCTTCCTTAATCACCTTTGTCTCCTTTGTTTCTTCTGCTTAATGAACAAAGACATTCATAGCTTCTTCAAACTCAATGTTTTTTGTCATCTATTCCTCTTTTGTTTTTTAGAAGATTCATACACATTAATGATCCTGAATGAGCTACTATCCTTCGAATTCTTTAATACATCATTCATGTTGAATGTCAATTGCTCATCATTAATTGGAAGGAGAAGGTTCTACCTAAGAATTTTTTTATGTTCACAAATGATGTGTTAAGATCTGGTGGAAAATATGAGAGGTTTTCATTATTTTCTTCATCCTCTTTCTTGATTTCTTAGTCTTCTATAAGGTAGGCTTCAACATGTTCTTCCACTGGTTCTTCTTGTTCTTCCCCATTTCATGTGTGATAGCCTCATATTGCTCTCGTTGATATAATTCCATATTGCTTAGATAGTGTTCCAAACTTATCTTACAAAATTCACGGGAAAGTTACCTCAGTCAAATCTCTAGGTTATGAATAGACAAGGCATGATTTTCTGTTACTTGCTCAATTTGCTCTTCTAGTCTCTTCTGGCCAGGTTTCATATCCGTGAGCTTATCCAGGATTTTGTCCAATGAGTGCTTTTAAACTAATTTGTAGTGGATGTAATGCCTATTTAGTCTACGTAACTGATACCCGAGTTGAGTAGACATTATAGGATATTCCTATTATTAGGAAGTTTCTAGATGTTTTTCCACTGAATTATCGAGATGACCACCAGGCAGGGAAACAGAGTTCACAATTAACCTTTTCCCTGGTACTACTCTTATATCTATTCCTCCATATAGAATGACACTTGTAGAACTTAAAGAACTTAAGACTCAATTGCAGGAGTTATCAGACCCAGTGTGTCACTTTAGGGAGCTCTAGTTTTTTTGTGAAGAAAAAAGCTGGGAATTTAAGATTGAGCATTGATTATAGGTAATTAAATTGGGTGATAGTGAAGAGTAAATATCCTTTGCCAAGAATAGATGATTTACTTGATCAGTTATAGGGGGCTCAGGTATATACTAAACTAGATTTGAGGTTAGGGTATCATCAATTGAAAATAGTAAAAGTTGATGTACTAAAGAGTGCATTCAAAACCAGATATGGACACTTTGAGTTTTTGGTGATGCCTTTTGAATTGAAAAATGGTCCAATGGCCTTTGTGGAATTGATGAATAAAGTATTATGACCTTACTTAGATCACTTTGTTATTGTATTCATAGACGATATCTTGGTGTATTCAAGGAGTAAAAAGGAACATTCTGAGCTTTTGAGATTAATTTTACAAATGAAGATCAACTTAGAATGAGATGCTTCCCCATATATAATGAAGGATCGGGCTAAGGCATGGTTGATGACCCTTCCTTCCGAGTCTTTGACTATATGGGAGGAGGTGTAAAACAAATTCATGGGAAAGTTTTATTCCCATCAAAAGAAACTTGATTTACGTACTAAGATAGCTACCTTCTCTCAAATGGAGGGAGAGCCATTCCACGAGGTCTGGAAACACTTTAAGCTCTTACTAATACAATGTCCACATCATCATTTTCCACTTCACATGTCAAACCAATTTTTTATGATAGGTTGACATAGCAGTGCCAATACATAGTGCACAATGCAGCCGGAGGAGCTATAGGAGAGGGGACGACCAAAGAAATGTATGAAATCTTTGAAATATTGGGAACCAATTCTCAATAAAAGAGCGTTAGGGGAAGACAAGCTTGATTTTATGAAGTGAACTCGAATCAAGAATTGACTATGTAGTTAGTTGAGTCAACGAGGCATATGAAGATGATAACTACGAGGCTATCCTAAAACGATCCAAATCAAGAGGTGAGTGGTATCTATGAAACTTTTGGTCTTAAAGCTAATGTTTGTTCATATTCTTGCGAACCTCTGGCAGATGGGGAAGAACAAGTTAACTCATTTAACAGTTTTCAACTAAGGGAGCGAAATGATCCATACTCGAACACCTATGATCCCAGTTGGAGAAACCACCCTAATTTCTCTTAGAAGACCAACAATCCATCGATGCAACCTAAATGACAATATCATAATTTTCAGAGGCCAAACTTTTTCCAAGGGCAATCCTTAAATGACAACTTACTAAAAAAGCCTTCTTTGGAGGAAAGCCTGAACGCATTCATTCAGGTCATAACTCATAATCAAAAAATGAATAACAAGAGATTCGACTCCTTAGAAGCATTTGTCAAGAGGATTGAGATTCAAATTGGGCAACTTATAGCTCAAATGCATAACAATGAAAAGGGAAGGTTGCCCAATCAACTCAAGTAAGCTTAAATGATCACCGTTCTAAGAAGTGGTAAAGTGATTGGCACTCATGTTCTTATGTGTAATAGTCAAATTCCAAAACTACTAAGAGTTAAAGTGTTAGATTACTTAGTCATATGAGTTGCATCATATTAAAATGAATTTGGTTTTGGGATATGATTTCATGATTTCATTTCCATGCATAACATGAACATATACACACGTGAATTTTGATTTAAAAATTAGACTCAATTGACATGTTATGAAGTATGAAAGTTTCAAAATAATTGTGACATGATTGTATATTTCTAATGTCTTGTATTTTGATTTACCAATAAAAGAATTGATGGGTTACAATTAGTAATTTGGAATTTATTTGTTGCAATTAGGAAATTAATGAATTAATATGTACATTTAGACTAGGAAAATTTTCAAGTAGCTAGATAAAATAATATGTGAAAATTTAGGATGACAAGCTTATAAAATGAATGACATATGGTAGTAAACCTAAGTGACAAATAGCCTAGAGAATTGAGTGATAAATGGTAGAGGAATTAAGTGACATTTGGTAGCCTAAAGAGTGGACATGTGTCTTGCTTGTTTTCATCACAAGTGTCCTAAAACTAATCTTACACCTACACCATCTGACCAATGCATTAAGCTCCTTTGTAATGGTTCTAATGTACTCTTTCCCTCTCCTTCCTCTCATAGCCAAAACCCCCTCCTCACCCACACCTTTGGATTTTTTTCTCTAAATTCTGTCCATTACCACCTCCAAACCCTTGTCAATTTCTTCAAAAAGATAGCTTTAGAGGAAGAATGTTGTTACATTTTAATGTCTTCTTCTTGTCTTTGTTGAAATTCATCCTACTCCCTTATTGTAGCTAGGATGATCTTACATTCATGTGAGGCAAAGTAGGCTTGATACATTGAGGTGGAATTTGAGCTGAACAAACTCGCAAAGTGATTGTCAACATCTAGACATTTCCAGAACATCAAGGCAATAGCTTTTCTAGAGCGTACTGTGAGTTAACTTAGATATGTACACTAATTTATATGTGCTTTTGTATGAATTGTATGTTTAATATGGAACCTATGTACAATTGATTCATAAATACTGGACTTGGATATAAGGAATTTGATATATGTGGCATGAGTACACATAATTGAAAGGAAATGAAAACATAGCATATGAAATTATGCTTTTCACCACATTGAAATGCATGATCAAATAAAGGAGTTATGACTAGAGTGACTGATGTGCAGAAAAGAGCTTTAAGCTCAAGATTATAAAAAAGAGCCTCAGGCTCAGATAACATGGACTCAATATCCACAGTGGACATAGACTAGAAATGATCTCGGTATCCATAACAAACACAGGGCAATAAATTAGGTTGATAAGCACTTGGTGACAACAAAACAAAATTGAGATTGGAAACATGTGCATTTGCATATAAATCCTTACATGTATCAAATGATTGAATTGAAATGAATTATTACATTGTTTGGGATTAGTTAATTATAATTGAAGTTAATAGAGGATGTGTTGTGATATGCAATGTTAGCTTATATGATATGCTTGTGGAAGTATGATAAACTTTGGTATACTTGTTTTTTTGATCTGAAATGAGCGAATACATCAATGATGGTTCACTCACTGAGTCCACAAGCTCATCAAAATTGCAATGCTATTTTTTCAAGTTGAAGGGAGTTCTAGCTACTAAAGGAATATAGTAAAAGTCTAATACTTGCATTTTGTGGATGAGAATGGCTCAAAGGTGTGATCAGTAGGATTTAAGGAGTCTAGTTAGAGTCTTGTGTATTAGCATCCCATTTTATGTTATATTTTTGGTACTAAAATTGAATTAAAAACAAAAGGTTTTGTAATGTATATGTGGATTTTGAATTGTAATGACATGTGATTTTATGTTTGTGAATGAAATGAAAAAAAAAACAACATTTAGAATGCTTATGATATGTTTGATGCCTTTAATGAGTTAGTTTGATTGTCTTAAAGTTAGTTTAATTGTCTTAAAGTACCATTTTCATAGAGTATGTTCTCAAATATCCTCTTATATGTTCTGGCTTATGCTCTGTAGGAGTGGTATGTTACAGTTTTGGTATCAAAACATGGTTTGGAATCCTTAAGGACATATATGAGCATTTCAACATAGCATACAAAAAGAGACCCATATAGTGATTATTATTATTGTTTGTTATAGATTATCTGCTATAAGAGACCTTGTCGTAGAATCAACAGATCCTGAGTCAATAAGAGCTAATAGAGAGTCTCCTATACCTCAGTCTGAACAAATGCCTCAGAGAGTTCCTAAGAGGAAAGAAAGGAGGTACGATAAACTTAAGAAGTAGGGGGCCATAGACTTCTATGGAAGAACATACCCTACCGAGGCAAAGGATCAGTTGCGGAGACCAGAGAGTGTATTTAATCTAATGGATTGTAAACCTAATGGGAGGTTCAACTACACAGCCTCTTTACTTTATGGTCCAGCTTATTAGTGGTGGAAGATAGTTCCAGATAGTTCAACCTGACCTTGTAGACTGACATGGGGGGACTTCCTGAAGGTCTTTAAGGATAATTACATGTCGCAGATCTATTTGGATAGGAAGATGAAGGAATTCCTTGATCTAAAATAGGGAAATCTCATAGTAGCTGAGTATGAGGTACAGTTCAATGAACTATTGGGGTATGCTACTGCTCTAATCCTGACTGAGGAAGATAAATGTAGGCAGTTTGAGGATGGATTGAATATGGAGATCAGGACAAGGTTGGCTATTATAAATCTGAATAAGTTTATTTACTTAAGAGTTTCTTCGATTTGGATTGAGTAGTTACTGAAGGATGAACAAGGAGAGTATATGCAGGAGTTTAGGATTAAGAGGCATGGTGAGTTTCAAGCTGACTATGGCAGGAAATTTAGTAAACAGCAGAATAGATCATCACAATCACAATAGAGATCAAGACAGTCAAGGTTTAGACCTAGAGGTGATTTTGTTCATTTTGGTGGTGGTAAAGGTTAGGCATCTGGAGGATAGACTTATGGTGGACAAACACAATAGATTCCTAATTATGAATACTATGAAAAAAGACATGGTGGAGTATGTTGGAAGGTATTAGGAGCTTGTTTATGTTATAGCTCCTTAGAGCATTAGATTAAAGGTTGTCCAGCAACTTTAGAAGCATAGTCTGGAGTGAGAGGAGAATCAGGGACGGAGATGACTATCCAACAAAGTAGAGCTAATAGAGCAGGACAGAGAAGCAAAGGTAGGGGTAAAGCAAATCCAGCAGGTCCTAGTGTTAGGACTGAGGTATAAAGTAACCAACCACAGTCCCAGGTTAAGATCTTTGATATTACAAGACAAGAGACACAGAATTCCCCAGATGTTGTTACAGGTGTGTTACATGTTTTTAGTTTTAAGGCATTTGTATTATTAAATTTTGGATCCACAAATTCATTTATTACCCTACATCTGGCATATAAATTGCATTGTGAGAGAAAGATGTTGAAATTTGTCTTAGAGGTGAGAACGCTAGTAGGTAGTACTATAGTGATTGGAGAAATATGTAAAGGGTATATTATTTAGGTTGACTAGGCTTAATTGAATGTTGATTTGATAATACTATAGCTGAAAGAGATATACGTTATTTTAGGTATGAACTAGCTTACTGCTCATAAGGCTGAGATGAAATGTTACACTAAGGAAGTTATTCTTGAATCTCCTACTCAACCAAGGGTGATATTTTAAAGTGTTAGTCAAGCAATGCCAGCTAGATTGATTTCATCAATGAGCGCTTTTAAACTGATTCGTAGTGGATGTAAGGCCTATTTAGTCTATGTAACCGATACCCGAGTTGAGTAGACATTACAGGATATTCCTATTATTAGGAATTTTCTAGATGTTTTTCCAACTGAATTATCGAGATGGACACTAGGTAGGTAAATAGAGTTCACCATTGACCTTTTCCCAGGTACTACTTCTATATCTATTCCTCCTTATAGAATGACACCTGCGCAACTTAAAGAACTTAAGACTCAATTGCAGGAGTTATTAGATAAAGGTTTTATCAGACCCAGTGTGTCACCTTGGGGAGCTCTAGTTTTGTTTGTGAAGAAAAAAGCTGGGAATTTGAGATTGTGCATTAATTATAGGTAATTAAATTGCGTGATAGTGAAGAGTAAATATCCCTTGTCAAGAATAGATGATTTACTTGATCAGTTATAGGGAGCTCAAGTATATACTAAACTAGATTTGAGGTTAGGGTATCATCAATTGAAAATAGTAAAAGTTGATGTACCAAAGAGTGCATTCAAAACCAGATATGGACACTTTGAGTTTTTGGTGATGCCTTTTGAATTGACAAATGCTCCAACAGCCTTTATGGAATTGATGAATAAAGTATTATAACCTTACTTAAATCATTTTATTATTGTATTCATAGACGATATCTTGGTGTATTCAAGGAGTAGAAAGGAACATTCTGAGCTTTTGAGATTAATTTTACAAATAATGAGAGCGAAGTAATAGTATGCCAAGTTCAGTAAATGTGAATTCTAGCTTGATCAGATGGTGTTCTTAGGTCATATAATGTCTGAAAAGGGTATACAGGTATACCCAAAATGAGGTCATTATGAAATGGGAAGCACCTAGAAATATGTCAGAAATTCAAAGTTTTCATGGGCTAGCAAGTTATTACAGGATATTTGTTGAGGGGTTCTCATTTATCTCAACCCCTTTGACAAAGCTTTTGAGGAAGAATGTACCTTTTTGTTGGGCTGATGAATGTCAAAGGAGCTTTGATGAATTAAACCATCGATTAAATATGGCACCAGTGTTGGTCATTCCATCTGGATCTAGAGGATATGTTGTATACAGTGATGCTTCAGTCCAAGGGTTAGGATGTGTTTTGAAGCAGTATGGTAGAATGATTGCTTATGCTTCAAGACAGTTAAGGCCTCATAATTTCAATTATCCAGTTCATAATTTAGAGCTTACTGCAGTAGTGTTTGAGTTAAAAATTTGAAGACATTATTTATATAGCAAAACGTTTTAGATTTTTATGGATCATCGAAGTTTGAGATATCTATTGAGTCAAAAGGATCTTAACATAAGACAAAGGAGGTGGATTTGCATATACAAAAAGGAAAATAGAAACACATATGCATTTGCATATACATCCCTACATGTATCAAATGATTGAATTGAAAATAATTATTGAATTGTTTTGAATTAGTGAATTACAGTTGAAGTTAATGGAGGATGTGTTGTGATATGCAATGTTAGCATACATGATATGCTTATGGAAGTATGATAAACTTTGATATACTTGTTTTGTGACCTGACTTGAGTGAACATATCAATGATGGTTCACTCACTGAGTTTGCAAGCTCATCAAAATTGCAATGTTGTTTTTCATGTTGAAGGGTGTTCTAGCTACTAAGGTGAAATAGTATAAGTATAATACTTGCATTTTGTGGACGAGAATGGCTCAAAGGTCTGATCAGCTAAATCTGAGGTGTTTAGTTAAAGTCTTGTATATTAGCATGTTATATTTTTGTGTTGTGATTAAACTCAAAACAAAATGTTATGTAATGCATATGTGGATTTTGAATTGTAATGACGTGAATTTTTTGTTTGTGCATGAAATGGAAAAAAAATAACATTTAGATTGCTTATGATATGTTCGATGTCTTTGATGAGTTAGTTTGATTGCCATAATATACCATTTTGATAAAGTATATTCTCGAATATCCTCTGGTATGTTTGGGCTTATGCTCTATGGGAGTGGTATGTTACATTATGCCTCAATTTATTTATAAGAAATTGGATCTAGGATAGTTAAGACCTTCGAACATGTGTTTTCAATTAGCTAATAGGTCAATTAGTTATTTGAAAGGAATAATGAAGACTTGGTGAAAGTTGGAAGATTGACTATGCCCGTTGACTTTATTGTCCTAGACATGGGGGAAGTGAAAGAGAAAGAAAAGGAGCACTCTATACTCCTAGGGAGGCCTTTGATGGCCACTACCAATACCTTGATTGATGTGGAGAATGGAAACTAAGCATAACTGTTTTGGGAGAAGCAATAAAATTTTTTATCTTTGATGTTGAACCTATTTCTAGTACTACTATTTCTAAAGAATATTCTTTTGTTGATCAAATTGATGCTGCTTATTGTGATTTTTCCTTACAGGAAGAAGAAGGAAGGAAGTTGGACTGGGTTAAGGATATTGATGAATGTTGCCAATTGCTAGTGGATGCAATTGAGAAAGTATTTGGGATATTCTTAGAGACAGATTCGAATAAAATGGAAGAAATGGTGAAATCAATCACTTTGAGTGACCTAACATGAGCATGA
Organism: Erythroxylum suave; assembly: GCA_027563595.1. Lineage (NCBI taxonomy): Eukaryota > Viridiplantae > Streptophyta > Magnoliopsida > Malpighiales > Erythroxylaceae > Erythroxylum > Erythroxylum suave. Next base: position 1,828 of record JAOSBN010173133.1, on the reverse strand, counting down.
ACATTGAGTTGTCCATCTACAAGATGATAAATAAGCAACCCCATTTAATTTCAATTATCTATTGTTGTTATTTTTCTTAGTGAACCTTAACTTAGTTTGTTTTCTTTATATGCACAGGATTACTCTCCCATCTCTTTTATCGGTTTTACTTACAATTGTTTTCATTCCTCAACGTAGCACACCATGTTCCACACCAGATCAACCTAGTGATCACACCCACTTTTGTATCATATTTCTATCCCTTTCTTTGTTGTTTGTTAGTTTAATTTCTTTTAGTTTTAATGCTTGTCCTTATTTGTGTTAATTTTTGTCTTTTATCTTAGACCACTCTTTTACTTTTTTGTATCACATTAGGAATAATGTGATGTTTAAGTGTAGGGGTAGTATTAGTTAAAAAATTTATTATTTGTATGTTGTGTGTTTGTTTTCCCATATAGTAGTTTGAGATGCATGGTTATTAAATGAACTCAATCTAGATTAGAAATGCATAATATGAGTGAATGAGTATACTTATATGCTTAGAATAATTGACGTGGATTTTGTTTAAAAGGACATTAGCTTGCTGGGATAGATAAATGACACTTTTCATTTGGTAAGAATTTAAGGCTTTTTGAAATATTAAACACCAAATTTAAGTATTCTTTGTTGAGAGTGTTCTTTCATGATTAAAGAACTCTAGAACTTGCTTGAAAATACTAGTAAAGATCACATAATCTTATGCAAATGTTGAAATGATGAAGGCAATTAGGATTTACCTCTTTGCTTAAAAAGTCACCATGATGTTACCTTTAATGAACCCCCCTTTGAGATTAACATGAAACATTTTCTTTCTTTAAATCCAAAATTTGAGCCTTGAATTGAATTATATATCCTTTTCGTTGAACCTACCATAATGCAAGTTGAGCATTAAAATGTGTATGATTTGGTTTAGGGAATATTTGTTTGAACAAGTGTGGGGGAATCATAGGATATAACTGGCTTTTGAGTTAGGAATAGGTATGGTTGTGATAATTTATATCTCTCCTCTACATTTTTCTCTTCTAAATTTTATCTTGTTCTAAATAAATAAATGAAAAATATAAAAAAAGAGAAAATCAAAAAAAAAAAGAAACATAAACATAAACATAAAAGAAAAGGAAGGAAGAGAAAATAAAAAACGAAAGGAAAAAGGAGAGACATAAAAAGGGGAGTGATAATTTTGTTAAATGAGAGGAAGGAATTGAGTGTTTTATGGTTCACTTTTTGTATTATTTTAAATGCACAATTTGTGTTGTGTTTTGAAACTTTGATTTTCCTTTTTCCTACCCTCACCCCAACCCCATTACAAACAAAATAAAGACCTTCAGATTGATACTTATGTTTGATATAAATGGTGGAGATTGGATTCATAAGAAAGAGTATGGTAGATGCCTTATATGAAATGAATGATGAGTTAATATACCCTACCTGTGAATGCTTGAGAGGATGAAGAGTGGAGAGAGTATCTATCACACTTTTTGATGGTTCTTTAAATTGAAGTGCTTGTTGATTTTGGCTAAATATGCAAAGAATAGCTTGTTCATAGAGTATTATGAGTTTTAAGTTTTTAGGTTGTGTTTATTGAAATGATCGTTGATATCTTTGACTACACAAAAGAAGAAAAAGAAGATAAGAAAGAGTGAAGTTTTGGCCAAGGAGGGAAGAAGGAGAGTGCAACTTATTTTCGATAGGTTTTAAAGCATGATTTGAAGAGAGCTTGATCAAAAATAGGTGTTCTTCAATTGTCCAAAAGATTGAAAGAAAGTGGTAAGTTTTCCTAACCTAAATTTCTAGTTTTGGAGCTTTTGAG